>JAOVVI020004157.1:0-12874 GCA_028571085.2 Nepenthes alata | reverse complement strand
GTTAACTTATTTGACCAACTGCAAGGAGCTTGAGTATTCTCCAAGATTGATCTTTGTTCCGAGTATCATCAATTGAGGATCAAACTGGAGGATGTGCCAAAGACTACTTTTCAAACAAGGTACGACCACTATGAGTTTTTGGTTATGCCATTCGGATTGACTAACGCTCCCGCAACCATAATGGGCCTGATGAATTGGGCATTTTGATAATATTTGGATAAGTTTGTAGTGGTATATATTGATTATATTTTAATCTATTCCAAAAGTTATGAAGAGTATGAGACGCATCTGAGAATCATGCTCTAAACTCTTTGGGAGAAAAAGTTGTACGTGAAACTGACTAAATGTGAGTTGTGGCTTGAAGAGGTGACATTTTTGGGCCGTGTTATTACCAAGGGAGGTATTTCAGTCGACCTAGAAAGTCCAAGCGGTTATCGGTTAGAGTCGACCTACAATGGTAACTGAAGTTCAAAGTTTCTGGGACATGACAGGTTACTATTGCAGGTTCATAGATAATTTCTCTAGAATTGCTATGCCACTTACCCAGTTGACAAAGAAGGAAGAAAAGTTGGACAAGATGGAGGAATGTGAGCAGAGCTTCTAAGAATTGAAGAATTGACTGCCATCTGCTCCAGTTCTGACAATTCTGAAGGGAACGTGTGGATGCATAGTTTATTGTAATACCTCCAAAACAGGGTTAGGCTATGTTCTATTGTAGCACAGAAAGGTCATAGCCTATGGATCAAGGCAGTTCAAGGGTCACAAGAAAAATTATCCAATTCACGACTTAGAACTAGCAACAGTCGTGTTTGCATTAAAAATTTGGAGGCACTATCTTTATGGCTAGAAGTTTCTGGTATATTCAAACCATAAAAGTCTGAAGTACTTATTTTTACAGGAGGAATTGAACATGAGACTGAGGTGATGGGTCAATTTTCTGAAGGATTGTGACTATGAGATCTAATATCTTTTTTTGGTAAGTAAATTGTATTAAAAAAATAAAAAAGGTACAATATCTATGTTCTTTTCTAAGTATTTTGCCAACTTAGGGTAAGAAACACAGTAGCAAGGGAGTCCCCTAATGCCATGACATAAGTCATAATAAAATAAAAATATAACAATATCAGATCACCATGATCGATGACACCTACTTACCAAAAAAATGATCTATGACACCAAAGTAAAAAGGTTACAGATGAGCATATAATAGTAAATCAACTAATATTCAGCCGCCCACATAGGGGAAGAAGACCGGTGTGTCCAAACCGGCAAAATCGACATTTACTGCAGAAAGAGCCACGTCAGCAAGCACACAGCACCTTGAGGCATAACAGCAAGGAGCAAGCCGGCAAACCGAATAGTACACGTCAGCAAATGGGGCAGGTTGCCCAAACTGGGAGCGAGAGAGAGGAAGAGCAGGAATGCCCACATGCTAGCATACCAGACAATTTTTCATACCGGCAGATGCATGCATTATGAAGAGGCCTAATCAGCAAACTTTCCAAACTCCACATTTGATCACAGCTTAAGGATTACAGGCCACGTCAGCTAGGCCAAACCAGCCTCAACTCCAAATCGGCATTTGACATGGCACATCAGCAAGGCCAAACTGGCCTCAACTCCACGGCACAAAATCAAACCTTGTCAACCACCTCACAGGCCAAGCTGGTCTTCAGACGGCTATAGAGCGGCTTTTGAGCCTGAGGAAACCTTTGAGTTCTTGGAGGTAGCTTTTCTCTTTCTCCTAGACTTAGCTTGAATCTAGGTTCCATCATGCACTGTACTATCTTGATTGTGAAACTTCTCCAAAACGCAACTGCCATTCAGCCGTTGTGAATGGTTAGAGTTGTTAAAAATCTGGAGGCCCGCCACTAATCCATCCAGATCACTATATTGACCGAATGGAAAAGCCATATTCAATTTTAGCAGGAAACAAAGAAAACCAAATATAAACTGCTTCCATTAGGAGATAAGGAATCAATGTGTGGTTTAGAAGAAGTACCTACCACCAACAAATGGAGGGCTTCAAAAGCAGCACCCAAGGAGCTGTTCAAATTAACCTCATCCAGCGAAGAGGATGATTTGAACTTTTCCTTTGTCATTTCAGTTACATCACACCAACAATTATTTAAAAAATCAAGCAAAATGCATCGTTGGTCTGAGTATCACTCCTCTAGCAACTTCTGAAGGACAAAGAGCATTGGATCTTATCAGTATCCTTAGCTGCCGTGGCCACAGAAGTCTGAGAATAAACTTCAACAGGGCTACAATCGAGGACCCATTGGTCGCCGGCCTCAAGAACCTCACTGCCCACTTCCTTCTCGTTAAGGCCGGACTCATCTTGGAGGTACTTACTAGAAATTCTTGAAATGGATTCGGGAGTTAACTCAGGATCCACATCCAAAGAAAGCAAGTTCAGATTACTCTCACAACCATTTCGGACAACAAAGCTAGCTAGAGAGCTGGGAGCAGGGCTACCGGTGCTAGAGCATTTAGCCAAATCAGCAACTGTCTGAGAGGAAATCTCCATCTGAAAATCTGCCATCAAAACCGAGGAGGCACCTTCCAAGACAGAATCAGAATCCCTGCCAAAAGAATTATAGGACTTTGGGGAACATCTTTCCATCCTGATGGTGTCCTTGTCAGTAGAAGGAACCAGGGGCACCACATCCTCATTTCCAGGGGCAGGATCAGCATCAGCAAGGTAATCACATAATGGTGCCACTAGACATGCCTTAGACCTTCCAACATCCGACAGCCTCACCACCTGAATGTCCATTGCCGACTCAAGAGAAATGCCTTTTTCAACAAGGACAGAATTAGAGGATCTGGGACTAAATTTACCAGGATGATGGAGGACATTCTTGGAATGGCATTTAGATTCAACATGACCTAACAATTTGTAGCGACCAGATCGAGTAGGCTTCCAACTATATTCCACGCTCACCACAGATAGGGACTCTGAATCAGGCCCAGATTGAATGGTGATGCAATTGGGAAAAGGGCCATCCACACCCACTTCGACACAAATCATGGCAAAGGAGACATTTTCCATACGGGCTGTCCTGGAATCGAGCTGCAAAGGTTTCCCAATGGCACTTGCAACCCAGCTAAGTCCAGAGCGAGTCCAGTATTCAATCGGCAGATTGGATAGTTTAATCCAAATGGGTAACCGTTTGTGTTCTTCCTTTGTCAAGGGCAAACTCGGACACCATCATTTAAGGAAAATTGCTTTCCCAGAAAAGAGCCATGGTCCTGCCAGTAGGCATTTCTCCATCATCTCTAGGGATGAGAAGTGAAAAAAGAAAAAGCTGGCTTCATTACCAGCGATGTGCTTGAGTCCAAATCGGGGCTAGATTTTCCTGGCTATGCCTTTAATAGCCAGGAAATGAGGAGAGGAATTGAGAAAATGACCAACTAAGGTAAAGCCCCACAATTGATTACCTTGATCGATAACTTCAGGCGGAGGAGTAATGGTAGCAGTGTCACCCCCAAATGCCTGGGGGGTAGAATGACAACACTTTACAGAGACCGACGCTATCCTTCTAGACAACACTAGCCCATGAAGGGGGGGCACCATCCCCACAATCAGGGGGCGGGACAGAGAAGGGCGCAGTTCAATACCAGCGAGATTATCGACACCAAACTCAGAATCGTTCACCTCCGGTGGGGCTTGAGGAGACTGCCCATGGATAGTGCTATTGCAGAGGTCCTTTGGTTTCGAAAGCTCCAAGAATGATGCATCAGGGGCAGGAGAATGAGAACCCTCGTCCCTCTTCAGCAACAAAATAATAGAGAGGATTAACCTAGGGATTTAGAATTGATATCCGTCGAAGAAGAAGCATATGGTAATATAAGATAGGCAGAGACCTAGGGAGGACCAAGGGGGGCCGCCAGGAGGCCGGCCATGGCCGGCGACTACCAGAGAAATCAAAATCCAAAACACCGCTCAAATTTCAAAGTTAGAGAGAAGAGAGAGCTTCTCTCTCTAACGGGCTGTATAAAACGGGCTCGAATTTGAGTTCTA
Source organism: Nepenthes alata (assembly GCA_028571085.2). Taxonomy (NCBI): domain Eukaryota; kingdom Viridiplantae; phylum Streptophyta; class Magnoliopsida; order Caryophyllales; family Nepenthaceae; genus Nepenthes; species Nepenthes alata. The sequence goes on along the minus strand of JAOVVI020004157.1, from coordinate 8,847 downwards.
TGAGATCTAATATCAACTAGGAAAGGCTAATATAGTAGCTGATGCCTTGAGTCGTCAAGCGTGCTTCGTACCAAGGTTGGAAATTAAGGAGATGGAGATGCTCGAGTGTATGAATCAATGTGATATTCAGAGATATGCCCAAGGCAACCAGATGATCTTATCGTAGCTTCAAATCCAACTGGAGATATTGAAAAAGATTAAAGATGGACAAATGAAGGATCCCTTCCTAGCAAATATTGATGGAGATTTGGCTCAAGACTTTCTGGCTGAGTTTAATATTTATGCTAATGAAGTCTTGAGATTCCAAGATAGGCTTTGTGTACCAAATAGTAAAAAGGAGGAAATTATGAAAATGGCCCGTCGATCTCGATACACTATTTATCTAGGAATTAACAAAATGTATCAAGACATGAGAAGGATGTTTTGGTGGAGAAACTTGAAGAAATAAATTATGAGCTATGTTAGAGATTTCTAATTTGCCAACAGCTCAAAGTAGAAAGAAGGAAGCCATCTGGATTATTGCAACCATTGCTAATTCCGTGCTGAAAATGGGAGGACATAACCATGGATTTTGTAATAGGTTTGCTAAGGACATCAAACAGTCACGATTCTATTTGGGTGATTGTCGATAGGCTTATGAAATCAAAACACTTCTTGGCTATTTGAACAACCTACTCACGGGATCGATTATCTTGGATTTATATTAATAAAGTTGTTAGATTATATGGTGTACCTGCCTCTATTGTATCAGACCAAGATCCATGCTCTACCTCTAATTTTTTGGAAAGCCTGCAATGAGAGTTAGGAACAGAACTAAAATTTAGTACCGCTTATTATCTGTAGACTAATGGACAATCAGAGCATACTTCTAAATTTTGGAAGACATGTTAAGAGATTTGGTCCTAGAAATGAGAAGTAACTCGAATGATTATTTGGCATTAGTTGAATTTACCTATAATAATAGTTATCAATCAAGTATCAAGATGGCTCCATTCGAAGCTCTTTATGGAAGAAATGTCGATCTCCAATTCATTGGGAAGAAACAATAGATAAACGACTCTTAGGGATAGACATTATCAAAGAAACATCTGAGAAAATCAAACTGGTCCATGAAAACCCGAAGGTAACTCAAAGCAGGCAAAAGAGCTACGCTGATTAGAGTAAGTCGGATTTGCATTTTAACGTTGGTGATTATGCTTTTTTGAAGATATCACCAACCAAGGGGATAACTAGATTTGGCATCAAAGGGAAGTTAAAGCCAAGGTTTCTTAGTCTATTTGAGATAATTGATTGGCCTTACTGCCAAATTTAGCAGAAGTCTATAATGCGTTCCATGTATCGATGCTCCAAAAATATGTACATGATCCAACACATATCATCGATTACGGACCTTTGGCCATCAACAATAATCTATCATATACTGAAGAACCAATGCAGATTTTGGATAGGAGAAATCAAGTTTTATGGAGGAAACACTCGGACGAGGGGCTACATGGGAATGAGAGGATGACATTCGTGACAAATATCTTCATTTGTTTCTGTAAGGTATGTAATCTTATCAAATTTTGATGTTGAAATTTTTATAAGAGGAGTTGGATTATAAGGATCAAATTTTCATGCTAAAACCCAGGAGCCAAAAACTTATTCCGAAATACGTTAGACAAATATTAAATCCAGTTTGCAACAGAATAAACTTGGGATAACCTAATGACAGCTCGTTTGCTAAAATTTTAAATGATTAACAACCGAATTAAATTTAGTTGACAAGAAAACGATCAGACAAGTAATAATCTCCGGGCAGTCTATCTAGATGTTGTTAAATTAACTAAATGGCAGCTTAATTATTTTTCTTTAGGCTCTGGTAGTAGGGGATGCAGATATTTTTTTAAGTTAATTGTATTTTAAAAAAAAAAATTTATAAACTATGATTAAAATCCAAATGTTTTTTCAACTTGGGATAAAATCATAACTGCGGGGACTAATCACGAACAACAAATAAAAACAAAAGAAACACATCCTACACCAGAAACCCTTTGATGGAAAGGAATCAATACAAACCAAAATCGGTAGCACTAGAATGGTATAGAAACATAATATAACAGCACAAATTTGGAACAACAGATATATGTTGAAAATTTTGGTGAAATAACCATTTTCACACTCTTCCTTGGCTCGGCAGCAGTTGTAGCAGTAGTAGCACGAGTACAACAGGGCCAATTTGATACAACACTTAGTGAATTTGGTAGCCCATTGAGAGAGCCCCATTTTACCCAAAAGCAACAATTCAGTTGCATACACATTAGCTAATTAATAACCAATTAAAACACACCATTAGGCAAATCCTCAAGTTGCCAAACAACTGGGTGAATTAGCTCCTTCAACCCTATGCTGGCAGCAGCTCCTTTTGACAAGGATGAATCAGCATCCCTTGCAAAATCTACTTGAGGCACATAAGGATAGTAAGAAGGAGGAAATGAGAGACTAACTGAGTGAGAGTGAAAGGAAAATTAAGGAAGAGAGAATCGTAGGCAGTAAGGAAAGGAAGAGGTTGATGAATTATTAGCAAGTGTACTCTTATGCCTTTCTTCAGCTGTTATTACTTTTTGGCTATTTCTTTTGAAGTATTGTTGTTCCAATACTTGAATACTCTCTCTATTTTATCATATCATCATTTAGAATAGGAAGAAAAAATTTGTAGAATGTTGAACCAGTCACCTGAAGCAACTGTTACATCACAAGTATGGATACTGATGTGTTTAGTTGTTGAATTCAATTTTGAACTGGCCAAATTTTTTAGTGTTTGAACTGGCCTAAACATCCCAAGTGGATGTTACACTATTAGTTGAAAAATAGACTCTTGAACCATTCAAGAACTGGCCTTAAATTAGTCCCAAAGTCACCCACAGAATTAGCCAAGTAATCCTTACTGATGTTGAAAACTGTAGCCTATAAAAATAGGCTGAACCGAACCTCAAACAGACTGAACCGACAGCCAACCCAACCAAAATAGTAATTGCTAATGTTGAGCCATCAACATGTGAATTGGTGGCCAAAGAGACCCTGAACCGGTCAAAGAACCAGACCGCTGAATAGTAAGATGTCTTGCTGAACTATATCGGGATGCAGTTGGAAATCAGTCTCTGAACTGGGCAAAAACCGGACCCCAATATGGCTGAACCAGTAGCCAAAATTACCTCAAGCATCATATAATAATATTTAAATACTAACCTATGAAAATTAAGTTTAGATTGACCCCTGAACTGGACCCCAAATCATGTACAAATTTGACTTCAACATCCATGTTGATGTTGAATCTGGCAGTTTAGGTATATGAATCGAACCGGCCATGAACCAGTTGAACCAACATTCAACCCGGCCAAGTTAGCAAGTCCTAAGGTTAAACTATCAACCGATAAAACAACTGTAAAAAATACCTTGAATCAGTATATGAATCGGACCTCTAAAGAGAAAGTATCTTGCTAATTTGCTTCAAGATAGTGCTGAATTTTAGTCACTGAATCAGACATCAATTTGGCTGAACTAGTAGCCAAAATTTACCCAAGTGACATGATAATGCTAAATTATTAATTAGTAAAATTAGATTCAGAAAAGCCACTGAACCGGCCCTCCAAAAGAGTGGCAGTTTTTGTTATAGGCATTCCTACCACTGCTGTGTTATGAATACTGAATTGGGTCCAAACCAGTAATTTAATTAGTTGAACCAGTAGTTAATTAAACCTAGATGATGTTGGAATGTTAATCTAAAACATTGGGCCTAAAGTAACTAGTGAACCGGGCTAGAAAACCATAGCCAAACCGGTTCATGCAACCTGGGATTTTTTCTAGCTCAGGATTAAAATACCAAATTAGCTTGGACTAACTCCAAACTGATGTCACATCATATATTGATACCAAATCGGTAGTACATAAGTCAAATTGCTGAACCAGGTAATAGATCGACAACCAAGTAGACTAAAATATATCAAGTATTAAATATAAATTTCAGCATGCATTTTCTGCATATGCAAGGCTTGATGTTTTGTTATATTTGAATATTTATTTGCTATGTTGAGCTATATTCGTGAAAGTTTAGTATAAGCTCTACAAAATTATGAAGAAATTCAGTTATTTCCTTCTAGAATAAAGAAAAACTAAGAAGTATAAGTAGAGAGTTTCCAGTTCTCAGGCACTCCTAAAACTCTCTTCTTCATTGCCCACCAATGATCGGCCACTCCTTCTAGCCGATGAGAAGCGAATAAGACTTTATCTCCTTCGGGATATCGGATGACTAAAAATATCTTTTAGAGCCTATGAATAATATTTTCTACTTTTATTGGATCTACCCCTCCTAGAAACTCAGGCACACCTTTATTTGTGAAAGGATCATAAGCTGTCACCCTAGAATTTGTAGGAGTAGGGGCAGCAGGCGGAACTAGAACTAGAGCTAAATTACGTTGCCACATAGATTTGATTATATCTGCCATCCTCTCTAACAAATTTAAATATTCAGCCTCCTAATCTTGTAGATTGATGGCACATGTAGTTCTTCGTCTATTTGCCATTTCTATCAATTGCTGGTCCTATTTATGAAATAAGAACATTTAGGTTAATCACACAACTTAACTCAGAGATTAATTAGGACACTATAAACTATACAATTCTAAACTTCTACTCAAATCCACTGACACATTTGTGACATAACTAACTATTCCAAACTTAACCTATAGTTTTATCTAATTGTCCAATCTAAATTATTCTAAACTAAGCTTCTGCACAAGATCAAGATCAAGCCTAAGACATCTCCTTCTCTGATACCACCTATGATAAAGTAGATAAGCTTAATACTACCTGACATAATGTTTGTCAATAACTAAATATAAATAATAAAATATCCAACCATATAAAGAAACCAAGCATGCACAGGATCCAAATGTTGTTATAATATTTTCATGGCTCCAACACCATATCACCAAGTATGACGTCGGATCAGAGAGATGCCACTAGTTTAAAAAACAAACCTTAATGACCTATGGAAGCATAAATAAAGCCATCAATACACAGTGAAAACTGTAACTATCAAATTATGGTCAAATAAACTATAATACATCAAAATGATCTTCCAACATATACATATATCCACAAAATCATCATCCAAAACCTAGCAACCTGCAACGTCTATTCTTTTTCATTGGGCATTAGCTTGTGCTCATTTAGATATAAGAAAAATAGCAAGCAAGTGAGCCAAATACTCAGCGAAGCATAGATATAAACAAAGACATGCACATTTATATATGAAGACAAATTAAAAAGATGAATTAGGTCATAATGCATACTTAACATACTTTTTTTTGGTAAGTAATTAATATTTGACTAAATTTAAAAATATACAATACTCTATTCTAACTCCAAGTGTTTTGCCGACTTAGAGTTAGAATAAAACCGTTAGGGCATACCCTGAGCACACCATGAAAGAATCATGAAACAAAAAGAAGGTACATAAAGAAACAACGAGGAAAACACCATTCATGTAACGGCAGGAGAACAGACATCATACAGATCTGACGATACAGTAGAACATGAAGTACCCAACCCTGCGTCGGCAGCAAATCAATCTGATCTAGGAAAGATACCCACCCCCAACAAGTCAGTCCTGAAATCCAACTCGTCACATCAATCGGTAAAGAATCAGTGATAGATCCTCTCTCGGAGCCGTCGCCATGTCAAGGGTCCGAACGTCGATGCCAAAGGGAGTAGGCAACCATATGTCGGCAGGAAAACTTGGAGACAAGTGATGCCCGCATGGCCAAACTGCTCCTTTTTTTTCAAGGAAGAAGAAGAAAAAGAAGAAGAAAAGCCCTAAGTATGCATACTTAACATACAACATAATCAAAAGACCTTTCCATGTTTGCATTAAAATTTCTTAATTTATTTTTGATTCCTTTAGCCTTCAAAACATGCAGAAACATATTTATCATTAGAAATCGGACTTATTAAGCCTTACTAGCTAACGAAGCTGACAATCAATGAAAAGAATTATGTTCACTCCACACAATCGAAAGGCCTTATGCCTATAATTCTACCAGAGGTAATGCATGCATAAAGCCATCTTATAAACCCCCACGGTGGGACATTTTCCTCGATATCGGCTGTAATATTCTAAAATATGTCAGGAAATATCATCCTCTGAAATAAAATTCTTGGTCCAATTTTATGATTTCATTTCATATTTCATATTGGAAAGTCTACACAAATATACATACTCCATTTTCATTAATTTTCTCACTCGAGGAGAAAAAATCAAAATAGATAACAAATTACAGAATTTCAATTTCTTGATAGAGATTCATAATTTTATATTCTTGATAATACAGATACATTTTCATATTCCTTTGCATATAGATACATATTGCCATATTCTTGCATATATAGATATATATTTCCATATTCTTATAGACTTAAGTCTTAAATTTTAACAAATAATTTTTCATAAAAAGTAGATATGCAGATAATCATAAACTTTACAGAATAAATGATTTTTTTATCATAAATAGATGAATGGGAGATGGTAAACTTTATCGATAATTTTAATAAGTTTGCAATATAATTATAATTAGTTTATAAATCATACTTCTCAAATTCCAGTTATAATAAACAGATTAACTTTAACAGATGACTTTTTACAGATAAACTTTAGGTTTTAACAAATAAACTTAACAGATAAAAGATAATCTTTATTGCAAAATTTAATAATTTACAGTTAACTTAAATAAACATGCAGTATAACGTAAATATTTCATAAATCATAAATCTCGAATTTCAAATATGTAGAAATTTTGGACATATTTGAAGATATTAAATAGGAATCAAATACAGAAAAATAACACATAAATCATGATACATGCATTCAAACATAAAATTTCTTCATAAAAATATGAAAGAAGAGTAAAATATGCGTTTTAATCGATAGAAAATTAATGGAGTAGGGTAACAAAATAATAATACCGTAGAGAGTAGACAATAAACAGTGACAACAAAAAGACAAAGCTTAGAATGCACTTGCCTTAACCCGATCTACCACTTTTCTTCTTCGGAGACGTCTCGATTCTAACCTGAGACCACCTTCTCTCTCTAGCTTCTCTCTCCTCTCTCTTTTCTCCTCTCTTCTCTTTCTCTCTCCTTATTCCTTATCCCACAAATTCTGATTTTTCTTTCTCTTTTTCCTTTTTATAAAGCAATTTTATATATAAAAAATGATCCAAGCTTAGCCAAATATTTTGGATAACGATCGCCGGCGCTTGAGCGTGCATCGGGCGCCCTTCGCGCATCCCTCCCCTTGAATTGGCACTTGAGGGATGCCTCAAGCACCGCTTGAGTGCCATGCTATTGGAATCGGTGCTCGAGTGGGGCTCGAGCGCCCCTCGGGTGACCGTCAAGCCTACATCAATCCTCCAGCAAGCCAGCTGTGTGCACGCGCCATCCAAGACCCATTTCAACCCGTCTAACCCACTTGTTTACATCATTGGATCTCAATTTTGATTATATTAGCTTACTTAATCACGATTATCATAATTTAAAACTTGAATCTTATTTACTGATTAATATTTCAAGGTTTACAACGTCGACTCCGGATTTTGTCAATTCTGGGTCTTTGGGCTTTTTAATCAAATTTATCCCATGTTATTTGACCTCGATTCACTTATATGAACTTACTTAACTATAATTGGAATGATTATGAAACTAGATCCTTACAGCTCTACATGAGTTGATGCCCTCTTGAGCTGCTGAAGCATGTTGCTGTTGTGTTGCATATTGCTATGTGTATGTTGTGATACTCAATTTGATTATAAGGTATGTTGAGTCATTTGTTCTCTTGTAATATTGCTAAAGTGTGTCATTATTTCTACTACTATTGTTGTCCATGCTGCTGCACTTTGTTGTCTTCTTGTTAGTCATGTAGTCTTCTTGCCAAGCGAAATTAAATTAGTTCCTAATTAGTTCCATCAATTAAATTTATACCACTGCTATGTCCCAAGGTGAGCCTTCGACTTTTAAATTTTTTAACATAATTAACATAATTAGCATGATTATGAAACTCAATTCTTATAGCAACCCTTAGATTGGTTTAAGTTTTGAAGTCCACATATTTTAATTTTAACAGTTAGTGATTTTGGGATATTTGACCCTTTAATCTAAATTTTTTTAATATCCCTTGATCTGAATTTTAGTTATTTTTACTTAATTAATTATGATTTACATGATCGAGAAATCTCCTTACAACTAAGGGTTATGTGTTTATTCAGGGTTCAGGATTTCAAGTAATCTAGGGGTTGATGGTTCAAAGTTAAGTGTTCAATGGTTAGATTCTAGATTTAGAGTTGAAGGGTTAGGGGTCATGGGACCAAGTTTTTGGTTCAGGGGTTCTAGGGTTTAAGAGTAAGAGTTTTAAGGCTAAGGAATGCTTAGGATTCAAGGTAATGGTTTCTAGGTTTAGGGTTTGAGGTTTAGCATTATGTCTTCATTATTTAGCATTCATTAAGGGTTTAGGTTTTGTTGTTTGGGGTTCAGGGATTTAAGCGTTCAAGGTTCTATGGTAAGTGTTTGGTGGTCAAGGTTTATGGTTATAGGTTTTGGGTTCAGGGTTTATGGTTTAGGGTTTAGAGTTTAGTGATCTGGGTTCTAGGTTTAAGGTTTAAAGGGTTTAGGGTTTTGGGGGTTCATGGTTCAGGGATTTAGGTTACATCAATAAGGAATCTTGTATTAGTGTTCAATGATCTAGGTTCTTACTTTTGGTGTTAAGTGGTTTAGTTATTCAGGGGTTCAAGATTTAGTGTTAGGGGTTTAGGGATC
>JAOVVI020004156.1:0-18011 GCA_028571085.2 Nepenthes alata | reverse complement strand
TTATTAAGTTATTGAATATCTCTTCCTTTAACTGATTTCTTGAGGTTACAATGTTATGTTTACCTTAATTATTGGATGGTTAGTAGAAGGAATAGAAGAAATAACCACGGTGGTGCCAATACTCCTCACGACCAGGAGGCTGCATATGTGGATTTATTAGAGAGAATGTCGAATGTGGTGGAATCTATCAAGCAGAGGCATATAGCTCCAGTCCCTACACCCGAGCCAGCTCTAACATATCTTGCTCCTATGACATATGACAGATTTACAGCAGAGTGAGTACCGGGTTTCCTATGAAAGCCTGATCTGGCAAAACCAGATGTGTGCCTAAAGAGGATAAAAAAGATATTCGCTGTGATTCGATGTACCGATCAGGAGAAGGTCACATTCACAGTATATAAGTTAGAAGGTAAAACAGATAGCTGGTAGAGTATGAAAAGGAGGGCGTTAGGCATGCCCAATGATGAGATAACATGGAAGATGTTTGAGGATGCTTTTATGAAAAAATATTTTTCATCTAGCCTCCAATATCATAAGGAGCAGGAGTTTATGAGGTTGAGGCAAGGAAATATGATGGTGACAGAGTATGACGTCAGATTTATAGAGTTATCCCATTTTTCGCCCTTCTACATAGAGGATGAGCTGAGAAAGGAGAAGAAGTTCCAACAAGGGCTGCGGGACAACATTAGGAAGTCATTGTCGATCCTGAAACTCTAGACTTACGCTGAAATTCTAGATAGGGTAGTGATTTACAAGGAAGCAGAGACAGAGAGATTTTATGCAAAGAGGACTACTAGCCGGGTAGAATATAGTGCTGGATCTAACGTGAAATCTTCTGGACCGTCAAAGAAGGCTAAGACAGCTGATAAGGGAAAGAGTATCGTTCTATCTCAGTCAGTGACTGGTTATAGAGCATCAACCGCAGAGTGCACTTTTTATGGGAGAAAATATCCGGGACAAGCGTGTCACAAAGTATCGGGAGCGTGTTTTAGATGTGGACAGTAGTGCCACATGGTGAAGGACTGTCCCTTACCTCTAGGACTAGAAGGAAAGAAGCCTATCATTTCTGCTAAAGCCTTCGCAGTGATTATTCAGGATCCAGAGGCATCCCCGAACGCCGTGGATGGTATCCTTTCTATTTATAGAGTTCATGCATCTATATTGTTTGATTCAGGGTCAACCCACTCTTTATTTCTCTATGATTTGCATGTTGTATTGTATCTGTCCCTGTGTATTTTGGATTATAAATTGTCTGTGTTAACTCTCACTGGATCCCTGTGATTATTGATGTTGTGTATCCTGGATGTGTGGTTAAGGGGAATAGGAAATTTTTTATTGCAGATTTGGTATTATTAAACATGAGTGATTTTGATGTGATTCTGAGGATAGACTAGCTGGCTAAATACCATGCCATTATTAATTATTTTTTGAAGACGGTTTGCTTTGATATTCCTGTGATGGAATCCTTTTTCTTTTAAGACATTAGGAAGAAGGATGTGCCTGTGTTGCTTTCTACTTTACATACTAAATATTTGATAAAAAGTGGGTATGAAGCTTACCTGCACCACTGGAGTCATAGTGTGTCAACTAAGGACATCCTAATTATTTATGATTTTGAAGATGTATTTTCAAAGGAGTTACCGAGATTACCTCCGCACATGGAGATTAAATTTAAAATTGCTATTTGTTTTCGATGTTAGTCAAATTTCTAAGGCCCCTTATCATATGGTCTGGCTAAATTGAAGGAGCTAAAGTTGCAAATACAAGAACTATTAGACAAGGGCTTGATCAGACCGAGTGTATCTCCATGGAGAGCACTAGTATTATTTGTAAGGAAGAAAGATCGATCTTTGCGGCTATATGTTAACTATCATGAGTTAAATAAAATCACGATTAAAAATAAGTATCCTCTACCGCGTATTGATGATTTATTTGATCAATTACAAGATCTTCGATGTTCTCAAAGATTGATTTGAGGTCTGGTTATCATCAATTGAGGATTAAGCCAGAAGATGTAGCTAAGACTGCTTTTAGGACACGTTATGATCATTATGAGTTTCTTGTTATACCTTTTGGCCTTACGAATGCTCCAACTACTTTTATGGATCTGATGAATAGGGTGTTCATGCCATATCTGGATAAATTTGTGGTAGTTTTTATTAATAATATCCTAATATATTCAAAGAACTATGAGGAGCATGAAACTCATCTAAGGATAGTACTTCAAGTGCTTCGTGAGGAGAAATTATATGCTAAACTGAGTAAATGTGAGTTTTATCTAGAAAATATGATGTTTCTAGGTCATAAAATTTCTGATGGTGGTATTTCTATAGATCCAAAGAAGGTAGAGGCTGTTTCAAATTGGAGTAGGCTAACTTCTGTGATTGAGGTTAAGAGCTTTCTGGGCATGGCAGGTTATTGTAGGCGTTTTGTAAAATATTTCTCACAGAATGCTATGCCTCTGACTCAATTGTTGAATAATGAGGCTAAATTTGAGTGGATTGAGGAATATGATCAGAGTTTTCAGGAGTTGAAGGATCGCTTGACTACCACTCTCGTATTGATTATTCCAGAGGGTTCAGGAGGCTTTGAGGTGTATTGTGATACCTCTAAGGCTGGTTTAGGATGTTCATTGATGCAGCATGGTAAAGTAGTAGCTTATGAGTCTAGGCAATTAAAAGTGCATGAAAGAAACTACCCAACTCATAATCTTGAGCTAGCTGCTGTTGTATTTGCTTTGAAATTTTGGAGATATTACTTGTATGGTAAAACGTTTCTTGTATATTCTGATCATAAAAGTTTGAAATAACTATTTTCACAAAAAAGAATTAATATGAGGCAAAAGAGATGGCTAAATTTATTGAAAGATTATGACTATAAAATACTATATAAGCCAGGAAAGGCTAATGTAGTTGCAGATGCATTGAGCCGTCGATCGGGTTATGTAGCCATATTGCAAGTTAGGCAGATGGAGATGTTTTATTATCTGAAGTAGTGTGATATCCAATTTTATGCTTGGGGTGATAGGATGTTCCTATCTTATCTTCAGATCCAACCAGAGGTAATTAATAAGGTAAAGGAGAAGCAAGTTAATGATCCGTTCCTTGTGAATATTGTGAGTGATTTGAATAGAGATTCTCGAGATGATTTTAACGTCCAGACTGATGGAGCATTGAGGTTTAGAGACCGATTATGTGTACCATATGATAGGGAACTGAAGGAGAAGATCCAGAAGGAAGCTTATAGGTCTCGATATACAATCCGCCCTATGACGAATAAAATGTGTCGGGATCTGAAGAAAACTGTCTGGTGGAGGAATATGAAAAGGGTTATTATGGCTTATGCGGCGAAATGCCTTGTATGCCAACAACTGAAAGCTAAAAGGAGGAAGCCTTTTGGGTTGTTGCAACCAATGCCGATCTCAAGCTAAAAATGGGAAGATATTACAATGGATTTTGTATCAGGATTACCAAGGACTCCTAGGAAATATGATGCCATTTGGATTACAGTTGATCAGCTAACAAAATCAGTCCAGTTCTTGGTGATCAAGATTACATATTCTCGTGATAGACTGACCCAGTTATATGTGAATGAAATTGTGATGTTTCATGGAGTTGCTGCCTCTATTGTGACTGATAGGGATCCCCATTTTATCTCAAGGTTTTGGGAGAGTTTGCATAAGGAGTTATGGACGGAATTGAAGTTCAATACTACGTATCACCCCCAGACTGATGGCCAATCGGAACGCACCATTCAGATTCTTGAGGATATATTGAGGTTTGAGGTAGGAGAATTTATTTTTCTGAAAGTTTCACCGTCAAAGGGGACATTTAGGTTTGGAGAAAAAGGAAAACTGAGGCTGTGATTCATTGGTCCTTTTGAGATTCTGGAAAGGATAGGAAGGTAGCTTACAGGTTGGCCCTACCACCTAATCTGACAGACGTACATGATGTATTCTATGTATCGATGCTTCGAAAGTACGTCCACGATCCTGTACACGTGATTGAGTACGAGCCCTTTACTATCGATAAGGATTTATCTTATCTCGAGGAGCCAATACAAATTCTAGATCGTAAGGATCAGAGGTTGCGCACTAAGATCATTCCCCTGTTGAAAGTGCTCTTGAAGAATCATTCATCGGAGGAGGCCACCTGGGAGCATGAGGAGGAGATCCGCAGTGAATATCCTCACTTGTTTTCTTGAGGTATGTAGCTCTGTTTAATTTCGATGATGAAATTTCTTTAAGTGGGGGAGAATGTGAGATCACGATCCTGAAACATGATAATTATGTATTAATTATATAAACGAAAATCATGTTTAAATTTAAAAATATGGAAAAATTTTGTACCGAAGAAAAATGAGGCGAAATGGGCTAAGAGAGCGTAGGGCGCTCAAGCGCTAGGCACAAAAATATGCAAGCAACCACTTCCGGACCGCTCGTGGCAGAGGCGGGAGCGACCATCGGTTACGAGTAGGGCACTCGAGCACACTTCTATGCAAATGGCCACTCGACGGGCGCTCAAACGGCACTCCACAAGTAAGTCACGTGGTTCCTTCTTTTTCGTGTTTAAAATGGAATTTGGGGGTTCATTTTCTCTAGCAACTCGATAGCAAAACGAGAAGGAGAGAAGAGAGGAAGGAGAGGGAAGATAAAGGAAAGAGAAAATCTTCTGATCCACTTTGATAAGAGAAACGGTAACTGTAAATCGAGCTCAAGCAAGTGTACTTCGGATGTTATTTTTTATTTTTACTACTTTTATATATCTCTAAAAGTATATTTATACTTTGAATACATGGTTCTACATATTCACTATAAATAACACCTGTTTTTTTCGATTAATTAGTTAAATTTTAAGTTTACTTGTATATACTACCGATTAAACCTCTGATTTCATGAAAATGCATGTATTCGGTATCTGTTTATCGTTCGATAGTTTTGCCTAAACCCTAGGTACGAAAATGAAGGGTTTTAATGATTTTTACCCATAATTTCTGTTGTATAAAAGTTAATCTGTATTGAGATAAAGCTCATGGTGTAATTTATTTCTGAAAATTTTACACATACTTATATTGATAAATCACCGTGGGCTTCTGAAGCAAAACTGAAGGGTTAATTGAAATATTTCTGACTGATTTTCGAGAACTGAATTGTTATAAGTTAAGAAAAATATTTCTAATATTATTAATTAGGACACAAGACTGATATACAGTCAGGTTAGATTCTCCGACATGCCTTAGAACGTTACGGTAGTAATTGAGGATAACTCTATCTATAGAGTTATATGTGATCTGCCCTTCCTGAGGGCACTAACCTAGAGGGTAGATATTGTATTGGCCGACAATACTGTACCAAATCCAACGAGATGGGATGTCCTACAAGAAGGGACAACAAATACTGCCATTTGATTGTGTGGAGTGAATATAATCTATCATCGATTATTTGTCTCCTCTGCTAATAGGGTCTACTGGTCGTGTCCATACTGATAGAAAAGAGGATTTTTTTATAATTCATAAATTTAGTATTGATTTTTGATATCTGGATTATGTTTACTGACTTATGGTTTTCGAAACTTAATTTCGTTGTATTAAGTTTTCTCTTCTTTCATGTACTTTATACTGCTGCCATGAAAGAATATTTTCATGTTAACTGTTCACCTACACTTATGTTAAGGACAGAAGCATGTTTTACAGATATCTAATTTCCAAAACTCAATTTAATATCAATTTATACTTTCTCTGTTTCCTTGCACTATCCTAACCTCGAATGCTTTCATACTTTGGTAAGATCATATAACTGTTCTGCGTAATAGAATTTACTACAAGCATGCATATACTTTGATGGGTTTTGGCTTATTATTTTACTATTTTTTCCCTCGAGATGAAACTATAGAGATTGTACCAAATGAGAAAGAGTGATTTAGAACTCAATCTGAAGATTTCTGGAGATCTGAAGTATTTTGAAGTTATTTTGGAGAAACAGTTGGATGTAAAGGCGTGAGTTTTTATATAAGATTTTGTATATGGATCTTTTGTATATGGATTTTTGTATATAGAATGTATGTGATGCATGTGATGAAATAGAATTGTGCTTTCACAGGTTTATAGTTATGCTTTTACTATATACTTTCTGATTTCTATACAGGTCCTAGTTGACATCTCACTTCTAAACTGTTAGTATAGTGGATAGAAAATGTAAATTGTAAGTTATAGATAGCTATACGGTATCTGTGATCCTGTGTTTGTGATAATATTGTTTATAGATAGGGATTATGATGTTATACTGTATATTCACAGGTTATAAGCAGGTTCTATGTTTCAATTTAGCCCAATTTTAGGGGAGTCTCTGTCTGTTTTCTCCCAAAACTTTAAGTTGCGTTTGGGTTTACGTTTTTATTTTCTATATTGACGGAAAGTTCTGAGGACAAAAAACCGTTCCATTATAATAGCTTCCCGCAGTATGGCATAGGAGAAATCATCGGTGACCAGATGACCGAACAGTCATGTTACTTATCAAAAATACTCAAACACCCCCCGGTTAACCAATCGAGGCCTCAACCTCCGTGACAAAACCACTTTGTTGCAAACTCAATCTAGAGAATCTACAAACCAAATCCCTTTAGACCACAATAATCTAGAGAAGTACATTCAGATAGGAAGTTGTAATGTCCTAATTTTTGGAGACCTTTTATCATCAGAAAATATAAAGACCAAATTCTTCTATTGCAAAAGAGATGAATGTGCCTTTACAAATGTAAAGGAAAGTAATCCGGTCAACGCCTATTGACCGAAAAAATGTTAAAGGTAAGTTAATTCGGTCAACGTCAGTTGATCGGAATATGTAAAATATGGTCAATGCTAGTTGACCGGAATATGTAAGAAGGAACAACTAAATTCGGTCAACGTCAGTTTACCAGAAAATACAAAAGAAAAACTTAATCCGGTCAACGATAGTTGACTGAAAATGAAGAAGGAACGATTAAAAGAATTAAAGATGAATCAGGATAAGATGGAGGTCGGAAGTGCTGAGGCAAGAGAAAGCCCTAAAAGGAGACATAACCGGTCAATGCTAGTTGACTAGAAATAATTAGGAAGCCCTTGCGAAAAGTATAGTCAGGATGACCATGCCTGAGTAGGTAACCGACCTTCAACCATCCCTGAGTGGTTGACCTGCCCTACCTACTACCATCAGACAAAAGGCCCATAAATAAGAACTAGAGAGTGTAAAAAAAATGGTTAGGAAGAGACTCTCGACCGAGTTTTCTAGTGAAGGAACCCAGAATTCCAAGGCAAAGTGAAGAAATTTAGGCAAGTTTACCCTTATTTTTACGTTCATGGTTTAATGTAAGTGTACCCCTGTTTTTACGTTCATGGTTTAATGCAAGTTTACCCCTTCTTTTAAGTTCATGATTTAATGTAAGCGTACTCATCTTTCTTTAGTTCATGTTTGCAATGTAAGTATGCCTGATTTTGATGAACTTATGTTACGGTATGCCATGATATTTGTTATGATCATCTAAATTAATGAAGAATTTCTGTTAATGCCATGTTTTAAGGAAGTTCTGTTATGTGTTTTCATAATGACCTCTAGCTTTGTTAAGAAAATGTATTTGGCTTTTGATAAAAGACCTCCGGCTTTTGACATAAGACCTCCGTCATTTGTTGAAAAGACCTTTAGCTCATGATATATTACCTCCGATTTTCGAAATAAGACCTCCAATTTTTTATGAATGAGACCTCCGACACTTTGATAAAAGATCTTCAATTTTAAGACGCTAAAGGAAAGGCTATACGGACCTCAATTGCTCGAAACTAAGAACAAATGCTACAAGAACAAGGAAAAATGTATGTAATATGGACAGTAAGTGGAACTCTATAACTTCCGACTTTTGAACTATGATAGATGGCCATCGAACAATATGAACTATGAACCGAGTTTTCATTAAACTTGCTGTTAAAATTAGATGAAGGATATTGGAGTGACACTCGAGGACTGCCCCTGGGCCACGGGAGAATTTTTGGTCGCACAAGGCTTATGGACTACGACCTCGTATGCCGGGTAAAAGGCATTACCGCCTGCCTCTGGGAGTATAATAGGAGGATACAGCCTTAGGTTGTGGGATAGCACACAACCCTTCCTCGATGTTATCCGCTCCCATCCGGTCCCTGAAGATGGTAAGAATTCTGCACGGTTTTATGAATTTTACGATGTTAAAGACTAGACGCTAAGAATAAGAACGAAGATTTTTGAACTTACGAAGAAATGATATGGTGAATTTCGTATGCTAAGTTTATGTTATGGTCCTCTACTTTGACCCGATGATATGTATGTTAATATTTTTCGCATATGGGTACCTTGCTGGGCTTTATAGCTCACTCTTTCTGTTTTCAGATGATGAGAAGTTTATGGAGGATGAAATTGAATAGAGTCATATGGGGTAGCTAGACGGCATAGCTGGTCGGAGTTTATCGGCAAAGGAGGAAAGGAATCAACGTATTTTCTTTTGATGTTTTGGGAAAGATTTGTAAAACAATTCCGCTTTAAAAGAATTAATGGATATTAGTATGTTTCCGTATCTACTGTATGGGAGAATGAAGTTTGACATTCCTAGTAGCATCTCAACTCATGTCATCGTCCTTGTGTCCGATCGACCTTAATGTTGGTCGGTCAGGTAAGAACATAAACTTTGATGGCCAACTCAAAGAGTTCGGCCTTAAGCGATCGTGTGCATACTTCATCCATGATAAAAAGAAAGAAATAAAATTTTTTATGTCCACCTAGTTCATATTTATATCGTATATGTTCGAAAGGATAGAATAAGCGGCGGCCGTATGTGGTGGAATACGTCCGGGATCGTCACACCCTCCAGAGACAAAACGGAGTTAAGGGCTTACCTCAACTCCAATAGATCTGTCAACGCCACTCGCGCAGATCCGCGAGTGGATAAAATTTAGAACCGCGTGTTCTAGGACGAGGAACACGCTATTGACCTGGACAGATCTCATTTCACAGCGGAGATCCTGAACCGTGCACAGCCCACCAAGTTCAAGATGTCTCACATTGACTCATACGATGGGAGCAGTGATCCGATTGACCACCTAGATCACTTCTGTATCCATCTGAGTCTACAAGGGTTGGAAGACTCGACGATGTGCCGCTGCTTCCCGCTCACACTGAAGGGAGCTGCCCATATCTTGTTTCATCACCTCCCTTCAGGCACTATCGGTAGCTTCTGAGAGCTCATGGATCTCTTCTTGGCTCAGTACGCCTCGAGCCGATGGGAAGAGAAGCAATCGTGGCACCTCTCCCACATCAAGCAGAAGCTAGGAGAGAACCCATGACGATTCCTAGACCGCTTTGTAGCTGAGGCTAGACGGATTTCTCGGATCACGGAGGAGATGAAATTGGGCCATTTTATCTCCGCGCTGACCTACGGAGACTTCTTCAACCACATGGCCCACAAGAATTCCCAAACCTTTCGGGAGGCGGAGTCTATCACCCGGGCCTATGCCGCAACAGAGGAGGCCAACAAGGCAAAACGTACAGAGCGGGCAGATTAGCCTCGATCATTCCCTGGAGAGGAAAAAAGAAAGCACGACAACAGTGATTACTCCCGCCGGAAGCAGCACAGGAATGGGCCCCCAGAACACAGAGACTACGAGCCCACTAGCTTTACACCTCTGACGGACACGCGCTCAAACGTCCTCATGCAGAACCGCGGAGAGAAGTTTCTGAAGTGGCCAAAACCACTAAAGAAGGACTCTGGGACCCAGTCGAAGTACTGCGACTTCCACCGCTCTGCTGGGCATTCTACTGAGGACTGCAAGACGATGCAGTGGGAGATCGAGGAGCTAATTTGCAGAGGCCACCTCACCAAGTTCGGCAGGGGCCCCAGGCAGAGCTCTGGAGCAGCTGGCGGAGAGAGGCTGGAGCAGTCTCCTCCCCGAAATCGGGTTGCAGTAGGGGTGGTTAATATGATCACCACTCAACCAGCCAAAAACGCAGCCGGCGATGAGGAACAACAGACGGGGAGGAAGAAGCTACGAATGGCGGACAACACCATTAGCTTAAATAATAATGATTTAAATCATGTAATATCTCCCCATACTGATCCCCTCATTGTATCCGCACTCGTTTCGAATGGTAGGGTCGACTACCAGTTGAAGTGAGTGTTCGCCGATATTGAAAGTTTAAAGAATTTGCTTTACTTGGATGTGTTCTTCAAACTAGGCTTAAATAAGAATCAACTAAAACCTGCCGAAGGCCCATTGTATGGCCTTGACAACGAGCATGTGCCTATTCAAAGGACCTTCCAATTGGAGGTCACATTGGGTATGTATCCAAAAATAGCAAGCCGAACACTCACCTTCCTGGTGGTCAACCTGCCCTCTGTGTATAACGCCATACGGGGCAGACCTTACTTGATAGCGTTTGGGATGGTCATCTCCATTCGCACCTTAAGATGAAGTTTCCAACGCCTTACTGTGTGGGAGAGGTATTGGGTGACTAGGTTACTCGACGAAGCTGTTACATGTCTCAGGTCGCCCCTAGCGGCATCACTAGAATAGTTGGGGAACTCGACCATCAAGATGAGACAACCCTTCAGCAAGCACAGTCCGGTGAAGCCACAGATTTACTCTCATTGGACCTGGAGGAGCCAAAAAAGTGTGTACAGATTGGCGGTTCATTCACCGGAGTTCTACGTGATGAGTTGGTCGCGTTCCTGCAATGGAATGCTGACCTCTTTGCGTGGACTCTAGCAGACATGCCGGGATTCCGACGGAAGTGATGGTCTACAAGTTGGGCCTTGATCCTGGCCGAAAACGGATCACGCAGAAGCAAAGAAATCACTACATTAAAGTGCTGATTGTCATCCGAGAGGAGGTGAAGAAGCTGCTGGACACAGGTTTCATTAGAGAAGTCCACTACCCGGACTGACTCTCTAATGTCGTCTTGGTGAAGAAAAGCATCGAAAAATGGCGGATGTGCGTCAATTTTACCGATGTTAACAAAGCCTGCCTGAAGGATAGGTTTCCCTTACCCAGGATCGACCTGCTGGTTTACTCGACAGCCAGACATGAGCTTCTAAACTTCATGGACGCCTATTTGGGTTAAAACTAGATCCGAATGTGTCCGGAGGATGAGGAGCACATCTCGTTCACGACTTATCAGGGCACCCACTGCTACAAAGTGATGCCTTTCGGACTAAAATTTGCTGGAACAACCTACCAACGACTAGTGAAAAAAATATTTAAAAAATAGATTGGTCGCAACATGGAGGTGTACATCGATGACATGCTCATTAAGAGTAGGGTCACCGGCGACCACATACGCGACCTGGCAGAGTCGTTCGAGGTGCTCCGTAAGCATTACATGAAGTTGAACCCGGCTAAATGTGTCTTCGGAGTAGCCTCCGGCAAATTCCTGGGATTGAGGAAAACCCAGAGAAGATCAAGGCTCTCGCAGACATGGCTCCATCACGGAGCGTAAAGGACGTCTAGCGATTGACTGGACGATTGGCAGCTCTGTCCCGCTTCTTTGCGAAGTCTGGCAACAAGTACCAGCCCTTCTTCAAGGCCCTTAGAGGAACAAAATCCAATGGGTTTCAATTGACAGCAGACTACCAGACATCGTTCGATGAACTGAAGCGGTATTTGGCCAGCCCGCCGTTATTAGTGTCAGCCGAGGGCGGAGAGGAACTATACCTTCACCGGTCTACTACGTGAGCAAAACGTTGACCGGCCCCGAGACCCGCTACTCGTGTGTAGAAAAACTAGCCTTGGCACTTATATTCTCCGCGCGGAAGTTAAGGCCCTACTTTCAGGCCCACCGGATAGTAGTCCTCACAGACCAGCCTCTAAAGAGTATACTCCAAAAATTTGACATTTCTGGGTGGTTGGTAAAATGGGCTATCGAGTTGGGCGAGTTTGACATCGAATTTCAACCCAGGCTTGCTGTAAAGGCGCAAGCACTGGCTGACTTCATTGTTGAAACTACGACTCCAGTTCTCGAGGAGTAGTCTGTAGAAAGCACTGAACTGCTTGACGGAGTTCCGGAATGGATACTCCATGTGGACGGATCGTCTACGGACACTAGCAGTGGCGCTGAATTTATCCTCACAACCCCCGATGGGTTTGAGGTTAAATACTCCCCCAGGCTCAATTTCTCGGCAACCAACAATGTCATCGAGTACGAGGCCCTGTTAGCCTGATTGCGGTTAGCCAAGGAATGCTCTGCCAAGAGATTGGTCGTTTACAGTGACTCTGAGCTAATCGTTAACCAGGTTAACGAAGACTTTGAGGTAAACAACCCTCACCTGGCCAAGTACTTGGCAAAGGCAAGGGAGACAACCCAGGGTTTTGATAAGCTGACCCTGGTTCATATTTTCCGAACTGAAAACTGGAAGACGGACCACCTAGCTAGAGCCACTGCAACCAAAAATCTAGAAAAGTACTCGAGGGACATGAGGGAGATCCTGAACGCTTCCAGCATAGAGAAACAAGAGGCAATGCAGATTTTCAAAGTGGAAAAAACTGGATGACGCCTTACCTTAGTTATCTGACTGACGGATAATTAGTTACCTTAGTTATCTGCTGTGGTTGACAAACGGCTATATTGTCATGGCTACTCGACCCCATACCTCCGGTGCCTAACTCCCGAAGAGGCTGACTATTATTTAGGTGAACTCCACCTTAGGATCTGCGGATCGCACATTGGCAAAAAAACTTAGCCTTCAAAATCATGTGGCAGGGCTACTACTGGCCCTCGATGAAAAATGACGCGCTTGAGTTATTAAAGAAATGTGAAAGTTGCTACCTTCACAGTAACCTTCACCACCAGCCATCCGCGGACCTGAAGACCCTTCAGGCCCCTTGACCCTTCGCGCAATGGGAGCTCGATCTTCTCGGTCTGTTTCCCATTGCCACAAGGCAAAGAAAGTTCATCATCGTGGGAATCGACTACTTCACCAAGTGGGTCGAGGCCATCCAATTAGTAAAGATAACAGAGCACAATTCCCTAGAATTCATTCGCGAGAACATCATTTGCAGATTCGGCATCCCTGAGGTTGTTGTGACCGACAACGGGACCTAATTCTTGAGAAAATAATTCACCAAGTATTGCGCTAGCCTTGATGTCAACCTGGTCCACACTTCGGTGTCATATTTCTAAGCGAATGGACAGGTGGAGGTCACAAACCGAACGATGCTCTACGGGTTAAAAACTAAGCTGGAGGACGTAGGGGGCTCCTGGGCGGACGTGCTCTCCTCTGTTCTCTAGACTGAGGAGGAGGGACCACAGGGAGAGGTTCATCAAATGACTCTTGGGGGTCCACAGCACAACGACGTGTGTGGGACTGACTTTGAGCAAAAGTAGTGGAAGTGATGGGACGGGCAAGCTGGAGACGAGGGAAATCGAAAAAGGGGTGACCGAGGTCAGCAAGCAACCGCAGAATGAGGCACCCGTGTGGAAGGTTGTCCTCTTTACGGGCGGCGAAGTTGGAAATAATGTGAGAGGTGATGTGAAACGACAAATCAATGGGCCAACCACTCAGTAGAACATACAAGAATAATGCTTTGTCCTTGGGAATGGACGAGAAGTGAGAAACAGGAAACAGGTTCGTAAGTATGATGCGGCTCACGACCAGACGCCGGGGAGTGAGGTAGGAGGTCTTAAAAGCTCTGCCATTCCACTCCATAGGAGCACCATGGAGAAAGGTGGCAACCTCATTTGGACGAGCCTAGGAGAATGGCGGAAAAGGGTAGGTCGGGTTTGTCACTCGATGGAGGCCAAGAACGTGGGCAAGAATATCGAATTAATGTGAATGTGTGCCCCCCGCACGAAGGTGGAGAACGAATCGAAAGAAATCTAGTGAATATTAGAGTAAAACTCTTGAATGAGAATAAGGAACGGAGCAATTAAACCTGTGAACGCCGGCTCCCAACAGCGGTTAGTGAAGACAGAAGAGATGGAAGGGTCGAGAGATTCAAGGCGGACTTCCCGTTCAAGGGAGAGTTGTCGATGAGACATGTGGGTGGTAAAGAGTGTCTCAGCCTCTGGACTGATAAATCGATCAGGAGCGGAGATCCCACTTGGCCGAGTGCGTTTGCCACTCGACTTATGCGCCAGGGACTTTATTGGGGCCGACATCTGAAAAAAACAAGGACACTACAATTAGAAAATATTGAGGCGTGGGTCTTCCTCCCCTTGGGCGTGTATGAATATGTGTATATAAATAAATAAATATATATATATTATTGGTGGTGTAAGTATTTATTTATTTTATTTGCTGATTTTGGTGTGGGAAGCAGGGAACGATGGCGTGCAGCGAAGCCGTGCACCGTGGCGGCTTCAGCCGGTGGCTTGAGCCGCTTAATGATTGGCGGCGGCTTGAGGTTTCACGACGGAAGACAGCGCAAGGCAAGCACCGATAAGGAAGGGAACGCAGCGCTGGAGGGCCACCGGTGCACCGCCACCCCTCAACCACGTTACCGACCGAGTGTGACAACCAGGGAGGAGCAACCACACGGTGGATTTGGTCGCCCGGCCACTGGTGGGGGAGAAAACACCGAAAAGCACAATGAACGGGCGGTGTGACACAGGACATCGAGGACTCACGATGTCCATAGAGAGCGCACAAAATCCATGCAAAAACAGGTGGATTTGGAGTAAAGATGTTAGCAATTGGTGACCCAGGAAGGCAGCCAACCAAAGGAAAGGAAAAACAGGGCCAGCAACCCCATGAACAGCGGCGGCAACAGTAAAAGAAACAGAGAGAGACGAGAGAGAATTGACGTTGATAACGCCCACAATGGAAGGAAGGAGGGTAGATCTTGTGGTGGGTGGTGAGTGAGAGTGAGAGTGGCAGAGCAGAGAAGAAGAACTCGAGGATTGTGGGCGGCGCATGCTGCACGCTAGAGGATAAAGGGGAGCAACGTGCGCTCGAGCCCACAGCGGGCGAGCGCAGGAGTGCGCATCTTTTTCCCTTTTTTTTGTTATTGTTTTTGTGTTGGTTTTAGTTCTATTTTTTTATGTTTAATTTGTAGGCGTCATTCGTCGGTAAAATTTGTAGGAAATGATGTTGAATATCAATATGTTTTTGAATAGTTTTTCAGCTCACTTTTCTTTACCCAAATTTTTCTACCCGAATTCACTTTCTGATTTAAATTTTTACTTGTTCATTCAGTTTCTGAATGTTATCAACAAGTTTATTCATTTTTAGCCATTGTCTTTGGTTGTACAAAAGATTCATGGTATAGCATCGAGAACGAATGTGACCAACTTTTCCACACGCATAACTGGTAGGCACAAATTTAAGAATGGAAGAATTGTTCATAGATCTTTGATTGAAATTGGTAGAAGACTTGAAAGTTTTTGATGATCTGTTAATGACCTTTTGATTATGTAGATTAGGCAAATGAGTCGAGTCAAATCTATTATCCACACGTCGAGACGGTTGCTTAGTAATTTTGGATATGATAGCGTGTTGGTGTGGAATTTTTATGGTGGGAATAAAAATAGTTTTAGGTTTCACGCTAATTTGGAAAATATTATCAACATACCCCAAACCCTGTTTATTTTCAACAATTTTTTCTAACCTGAGCATATGATTTAATTTTGTGGACCCATTTAAGAATTGTTTCAAATCTTTTCTAGTAGCCTCAAGTTCAAATTCTAGAGTTGTGATTTGTTTAGTAAATGAGATTTTCAGATTCTCAATTTCTTAGATTTTAGCATCTAACTCGAATTGTTGAGCTAATTTTTCTTTTTCTAAATCTATAACCCTACCCTTTAAGGTTCTGTTTAGTTTATTTACTTTTAAATATTCCCTAAACAGTTTATCATATGCTTCTTGAAATCCATCAAATTTAACTTCTGACTCATCCTCAGAGTCATTAAATTGATTAACGTTCTAAATTGCATTGTCACACATTGAGGTCATAAAAGCCATGTACTTGACAGACCCCTCTTCAGAACATTTGTCACCCTCTTCTTATTCGTCATCGTTTAAGATCACATTAGCTTTAAAAGTTTGACCTTGTTGGCGTTTAAGGTTTGGACATTTAGCCCGATAGTGGCCAAACCCTTTACATTCATGACATTGAACTTCTTAAGTAGTTTTTGATTTAATGTCCTTAAGTTTACGTCGGTCTTTCTTCTCAAATTTAGGTGAACGTTTTAAATCCAGATCAAATTTGTTTGATGAAGATTTACTTGTCTTCAAAAACTTTTTTAAAATTCTTAACAAATAAGAAAAATTCGTCATCGCTACACGGTTCTTCATCAGAATCCCGGTTTCTCTCTTCCCTACCTGATTTTAGAGCAATTGAATTATTTTTTCTTGACTATGGCAATGTGTGCTCATAAGTTTAAAGGGACCCTACAAGTTCTTCGATTTTTAATTTATCTAAATATTTACTTTCTTCAATGGCAGTAACTTTTAGTCTAAATCGTTTAGGCATAGATCGTAGAACTTTTCGGACAATTCTATTTTTAGGAATACGATCTCCTAAATTTAATGTAGAATTCACAATGTCGTTCAATTTAGCATAAAATTCATCAAAAGTCTCGTCATCTTTCATTCGTATTTCTTCAAACTTAGTGGTGAGCATTTATAATTTTAAATTTTTAAATAATTTAGTGCCTTCGTGGGTAATTTTAAGAATATCCCATGCTTCTTTGGATTTTTCACACTTAGAGATGCGTTTAAATTCTTCGGGAGAAACAACCATAAAAATAGCATGTAACCCCTTACTATTCTAATTACATGCATCAAGTTCCTCTTTAGTCCACAAACTTAAGACCTTTGGTTCGTCACCGGTGGAACTTGTGAATGGAGTCCACCCAATTCGGGTACTTACCCAAACTCGCTCATCCATTGATTTTAAAAATGCTCTCATATGTACTTTCCAGTACGCATAATTGCTCCCATCAAATTAGGGAGGAACGGACAGTGATTGGCTAGTATGCATCTAGAGCGGGGTCGTAGATCGGGGTGAGTCTCTAATACCAATTAAAAAAGAACTTTTTGTCCTCAATTGTATAATCAAGTTTCGACCCCAATAAAAATAATGGAAGTAGTAAAAATTAAATATCAAATACACGTAAAAAATATTTAATTCTAGATGCTAATGAAACTAACAAGCATGCAACATATAAATGAGTATAAGCAATAATAAAAAGACATGATTTTTGGTAACGAAGAGAAAACTCGATACACACGGTAATCGAGAAAACCCTCCGGGCTTTAACGGCCAGGGAAGCAATGCACTATGAAAATCAACATACAGACCGGGTGGTAACGACGTGCTAACCTAGCCGACTTACTCCCGTCTTGTGATTCCTACCAAGGAACTCCTTAGATTTGCCCGCGGCAACGGAACCGGATACCTTCCGGACTTCACAACAATCTTTCCACTTGAGCCACTTGAATTGCCAAACACGATCGGGTCTCCTTCTTCAACGAACAAATGTCTCCAACGAATGTAGAAGAATGGAAGTGTTTAAATGGTTAAGAAAAAGTCAAGAGAAAACTTGTTAGAACATGAAGCTCAATCTCGTAGCTTTTGGTTTTCTCAAGAGGAGCAAGATCAATGGAGTATGAACAACGTTCTTTTCAAGTGGGGCACAAAACTGGTCTGTCAAGAGTCCTAGGGTTCTAAAATTATAAGCCTAGTATTTATAGAGGGCGAAAATACGACCGTCAAAACGTGGCCTGTTGCCGCGGCACTCGAGCGCGGCTCGAGCGCGCGGCCGACGCACGGAGGGTTTCCAGAGAAACCCTATGTGTGCTCGAGCGTGGAGCGGGCGAGCAGAAAGCGGGCACTTTCTGGATTTTGAGCTCGAGCGCCTGGTGAGCGCAATGCTACTGGTTTTTCGGGTCGAGCGGGTAGAGAGTGCGGAGCTTTGGGTTGTTGGGCTCGAGCAAGTGGAGAGCTCACGGTATGCGAGGTATCCCTGGAAGGCGGAACGGATAGCAACGGATATGTGTTGATACTGTATCTCGACAACCCAT
>JAOVVI020004155.1:7902-18015 GCA_028571085.2 Nepenthes alata | reverse complement strand
TGTGGGAGAGATGCCACGGCTGCTTCTCTTCCCGTCGGCTCGAGGCGTACTGAGCCAGGAAGAGATCCGTGAGGTCATGAAAACTACCGATAATGCCTGAAGGGAGATGATGGAACCAGATTCTGGTATCTTCATTCAGGGTGAGCGGAAAGTAGTGGCACATTGTTGAGTCCTCCAGCCCTTGTAGACTCAGATGGGTGCGAAAGTGATTTAAATGGTCAACCGGATCATTGCTTCCATCGTATGAGTCAAGGGATGGCATCTTGAATTTCGTGGGGAGCGGGCGGCTCAGGCTCTCCTCTGTGAAAGGAGATCGATCCAAATCAACGGCGCGCTCCTCGTCCTTGAACACACGGTTTCAGATTTTATCCACTCGCGGATCCGCGCGAGTGGCATTTGCTGATCGTTTGGTGTTGAGGTAAGCCCTTAACTCCAACTTGTCTTTGGAGGGTCCAGCAGCCGGCTGGCTGCTGTCTCCAGCATATCTGGTAGTCCTGGAGGCTCGCTCCTGGACTGCGTTGTTGTCTTCTGCCCGAGAGTATTGGAGATTTCTTCTTTCTTGACTTTTTCTCGGGGGCGTGCTCTCGGAGTATTTTTCTGGCCTGTTTTAGTCAGGAACGCGGGAGGACGCTGGAGCCGGATTATTTTCGGCTTTCTCTGGCCTTTTTGGCCGGCATCTTTTTCCTCTGGCCACCTCTTTTGGTGGCCGGTGCAGGGATGGCTGCTGGAGGAGCCACTTGCATTCTCTGCTCATTTTGAGGGCAGAGTATTTGGAGCATACATGTGTTGGCCTGCATCTGCTCCAGCAGTTGTTGAAAGTAGGATGGTGGAACTCCGCCCGTAGCCTCGTTGACTATTGCACCAGTAGCGTGGTCCTGGTCGGGGTTGGCAGCATCTCTAGCGGGGTCAGTAGCTGAATCTCTCGTGTTCACCAGTGTAGAGTAAGAAGGTGAAAGAGAACAACCTCCGATGATCGAAAGGTAACAGAAACTGAGAGAAAAGAGAGAGGGACAGGAGTGAATGGATCTCTAGATGTAAGAGAGGCCAAAAGCCGTCATCTTGGATCTGGCAGGTGGGAAGGCAGTGAACGGCCGTCAGTAGCGTGTTGTTGCCTTAGGAGTTTTTGGGAGCTCCAGAGTATACGTTTCTTAGTCTCTTAGAAAGCGTAATTCAGAGAATAAAAGAGAGCGTGCCTTGAATGATAATTCAATGGCTTATTTATAATTGAGAGGACGATCTTCCTTCTTTGGAAGGAGTGATCCCCTCTGTGATTTTTGGCTGGCTTGCCTTCTGGAGCATATGACAGTTGCCTAGCTGAGCGTGATAGTTTCCTTCTAAGGCGGCCAACAGCTTTTCAAGCCGGTCACCTTCCTTCTGGGCATGTTACCGTTGGAGAGCACCAGTTGGCAAGGAATTGAAAAAAATCTGGCGCCTTCCTTATGTGAAGGGCGCCGATTTCATCAATGTCCATTTTGGGTGTCAGTTGGGATCGTGGAAGACGCCTGAAAAGCCGTTGTTGATCGTCTGATGGATCGTGGGCCAAAACGGACCATGCCCATTACTGTAGAAGAGCCTCTTTGGACCCAACGCGTAGCACGCGGACGGTCAACGTTTAAGTTGACCATCTGCGAGCGAGTTGGCTGTCCGGGCAGTCAACGCCAGCGTTGACCGTCATATACTTTTCAGCTTCTGGGCCCGTTCACCAATTGGGCCGTTAAAGTGTTGACCGTCCTTCTTGGACTTCCGTTGACTTTTTTGGGCCAACCCATTTTTGGTATACCATCAATACCAATTAATACTTTAATTTTAGAAATTTTGCTCTTGAGTGATTTTACAGGAATATGATTGTCAAAATTTTCCCTCTAAGAAATATAAGCGGGTAAAGTATAAATGTTTTTCAATAGAGATATAAAAACTTTATACTCTAGAGGAGACAAATTTTCTTAACATTTTTTTCTCATTTTTCTAGTAAATAGAATTTCTTTAAATGTGAAAAAATAGCATATATATAAGAGGAGAGTATGGGACTTGTGAAGACAAATAACCATCTCAGTATTAAAGTATCACTTTGAAAATTTCGAACGTAGTTGTTCTTGAGGTTTGAAAAATATATTAAAAATTTTAAAATATCATCATTATGTGTAGTTGTACTCCACAAAATTCAGATTTGGATACATTATCGTTTGAGCGTAAAATTTTAAAACCAAGCTATTGTGATGAAACATGCTTGCTATTTACAAAAAAAAAAAAAATTCAAAAGCTTATAGGTCCAAAAACAATAAATTGTATATTTTTTAAAAGCCTGTCAATTATATTTTAAATTAAAATTTTAGCTAAATCAAAATAAATCTTGTATATTGAGATACGTGTAAAACACTACAGCATTGTTGAATATAAATCTTTTGTACCCGTCATTGCAGATTGTCCAACTTTTAAGAAATATTATTACGAAAACATAAATCCGAATTTATCAAAAAATAAATCTACAAAAATCTTAAGATATCTAGTTTATACAAAAAATTCTAATCATATTTTACCATCATTATGACTTTAGTTTGCATTCATAAAATGAAATAATATTTCCGATAGGTACGACAGCATCTAGGCTAGCCCAAATCTAATGTACAGAAGAAAAAAAGATCAAAGTAACAACGGTCTAATAAAAAATCCTTTGAATCCACGAGACGAATGGAGCAACACTTGACTCAAACGGCGTAACTCAAACCGTCCAGTATTGAATGAATAATAATGGATAATCAACTGACAGTTTCAGGTGATTGTCACACCGATCCAACGGGCAAAAACCATATGGTTTAGTCAATAAATGAAGGCGACCGTTACACAAGTAACACCCTTTATAATTGAAGAGACGTAATGCTTATATAATAATTTAGAAGTGTGTCAACCAAACGGTATCCCTAACTATAAATACAGCATTTTTCCCTATAGAACAAGGGAGGACATTCCAAAA
Organism: Nepenthes alata; assembly: GCA_028571085.2. Lineage (NCBI taxonomy): Eukaryota > Viridiplantae > Streptophyta > Magnoliopsida > Caryophyllales > Nepenthaceae > Nepenthes > Nepenthes alata. The sequence goes on along the minus strand of JAOVVI020004155.1, from coordinate 15,044 downwards.
AAAAAAGGACAAAACAACGACGAGAGGACAGAGTCAAACAAGTTACAAAGTCAGCCACTTTCCCATATGACTGTATCACTTTCAAAGCCACTCTCCCATAAGAGTGTACTACATACAAATCCACTCCTGACCTGAACGCAATCTATGGAGCACTGTCCATAAAAAACACTCAATCTCCATCCACTTGCATCCATTCATTCAATTCCTTGCCTTTTTTCGGCCGAGAAGAAAGATAACTGATTTGAGTGTTAAAAAATATATTGGATAGCTAATTCTGTATTTCTCTTATCTCTTATTTATTTTATTATCGTATATAAGATCCAAATTTTGAGTAACGAAGATAGGACCTATCATCTAATGGATATCCGTATGAGGTGGCTCCTTAATTCGTTCAACAATTCAAATCCAGGAGATACATTATTGGCTCTATCTATGAGAAGACAACAAAAGTCTAACCACAAAATTGAGAAAAGTAAACATGGTGAATGCCAAGGTTCAGGGAAGTGCACCAGTCAGAGACGCCATCTCACATGGAGATAACTTAATAGTGGGTAGTTATGAAGATGCTTGTCCGACAAAAAAATATAAATATGGAGACTCTAGCAACCATAGTGAATATGATGTCAAACTCCTCCAAACTATTTGTACCCAACTGGAGGGACACCCACTGGGGGCTCATTTCTCAAACTCTTAGACTTCTCCGCCTAAGAGGAGGAATCGAAGGAAAAAACTGCCTGCCAAGGCGATGATTTAGCAGCCTTATGACGTCAATACCTGAGAGTCCATGAGCGATAGGGCCTAGACGTGGTTGGAAGGCTAAGTAGGTCTTAGGGCACATGATGATAGCCCATAGCGATAGAATCCATGTTGTTCCCAAGATGGCCGGAGGCCTTTAGTCCAAGAGGAAGCTTCATATAGCACCTAACTGAGGGACCCCTATATGGACTAAATAACGAGCCCATTTTAGTCTAGGGAACTATTCAGATGGAAGTCATATTATGAAAGTACCCAAGGACAGTTTCCTCAATGCTTATATTCCTAGTGGTCAACCTATTGTTAGTCTACAATACTATTCTAGAGCAACCTTACTTAGTTGTGTTTAGAGCAGCGATATCACGAGCTCAGACCAAGTATCTCAATTTAAATAATTAATTATAATTTTTAAAATTTAAAATTCTAAATAATTTTAAATAAAAATATAAAATTCTAAAATTTAGATGTGCCAAACTAAATAAATAGGACCTCACATGAATCAAAATCCTCATAGGATCTTATTAGACAATCGTCCGAAGAAAATAATTACAACTTACTCTACAATCATCGTAAGAAAGGTAATAATTTTAACCAAAAATCATAATCAAATATAATATAATATCAGAACTATTCTCAAAATATAATCATTGGCCTATACCCACCAAATTTCATAATCCTATCACATCAAATACCAAATTAAATTATACTAGAACCAAAACTCACCAAATAAGACGAATGACTTACATATCACGACCACACTCCTATAATGGATCCGAATCTTTTATTCTGAATGGATAAAATAGAAAATTCGAGCTTAATACTCAATAAGTATCATATTTAAATAAAGAAAATTCAATAAATCAGAGAGAAGATTTAATGGATAAAATCCGTTCAAAAGACATAATAAATTTAAATCGTCAATAAAATAAATCCAATAGAAAATTTAATATCCGAAATATAATAGTAGTCTCGTACTCAAATCAAATATCCAGACCCAAAATAAATGTACAATCAGAAAATGATCCTCATCGAGACGTATATATATATATATATAAACAAAATAGAAGTGATCTGGACGGATTCCAATAGGCAAATAGCCGATTCTAAGTCCAATCCGAGTTTGAGTCTGAGTTTGAGTTCGAGTTCGAATACAAATTTAATACCAGATCAACTTGTGATTTGGAGTAGAATCCGATAGTCGGATTATCTGATAGTATGCTTAGAAGTCAAAGTAGTGTCGCAGCAGATAGTCCAAATATTCGGATCAAAACATATAGTCTAAAAGCATTTGTACGAGACATACTAAGATCCAACTGGGGCAAAATCGGTAAATTTTAAATCTAAAACCAAAATTCAACCTAAATCAGAATCCAATACAAATAAATGTAGAGATAAATCATGCATCAAATTTGAGTTCTAACAATTTAAAGATTAGTTTGAGAAAGGGTTATATATAATACTAATAATTTTAGGTAAAATCAAATGTAAATTAGGCTAGTATGTATGGCCACCCATGTACTCTGTACTTATAGCTAAGATTATTCAATATTATTTGTCACCCGCGATTTTGGGTGCAATCCTCAATCATATCAAATATATTATGATATCCGAATATATTCTAAAGTCAAGTCAAATTATCCAAATAAGAAGGGTCATTATTCCAAATATTTTCTACTGGTGAAAAGAAATTTCTAAATAAATTTCTCCGTTGGGGGCTTGCTAGAATATCCAATATACAAATCCAAATGTAGTAACCACAATCCAACACATGCATATAAAAACACACGGCCCATACAAATTTCGTACACATTTTTATTATACATACTTATATAAATATATAGTACCACCACTGCATCGCCACTACACACTGCCACCGTAGACACTGCCAACAACCACGTCGTCCTCATCGATCGCCGTCAGCCACCGTCCACACTGACCACCAATGAGTCACCCATGAGCCGCTGACGACTGCCCTCACCACGCAGACTTCGCCACACATCACCATCATCGGCCGCCTCTCTCCTTCCTCATCGCGTGGCTTCTCTCTCTCTCCTCTTCGCCCTCATTTTCTCTCCCTGAAATCCTCGATCATTATCTTCTTCTTCTTTTTTTCTTTTTTCTCATTTTATTATATATATATATATATCTATATTATTATTATTATTATATGTTATATTTTTTATTTTGTTATTTCAAAATCTAAATCGATATTCGGACGATAGTACGAGCGCACCTTGGGCGTTAACCAGACTGATCCAAAAATCCGTCAAAATTTTATAATATTTAATTAATTTTTATCACGCTCAAATTACCTAAAATTATAATTAATATTAAATTAATTCGAATAAAAATTTGAGATATTACAAGTGATGTCGATCTAACAAGTCAAAATGAAATTCATGATAGTATGTGGCATTGGAGAGGTCCTAGCAATCGAGTTACTAGTTAAATGTGTTATTTATCTAAATTCAATTAGACAATTTCGAATCAACCGATCAATGACTTTGATCTTTGATATGAAGTAATGTTACAGTAAGGTCAGTCCAACGAATCAATTGATCAAATCCTACTAAATCCGAACGAGTCTAAAAAATGTGTGCAAATTGAAAACTCTTTCTCAGGTTTTCTGTGTGAATAATTGTTGGCTTTCCTCCGGTAAAACTCTGTTGTATTTGCATGGACACTTGCCAACGTGACAGGGATCTTAACTGAGGTCCTGATCCACAAGTTGGGCCTAAAACCTAAGCGTAACCCTGTTAGGTAGAGACGAACGAACCACTCTATCGAGAAATTAATTGCCATGAGAGAAGTCAAAAAGCTATTCAATGTAGGCTTTGTAAGGGAAGTCGAGTGTTCGGACTGGTTGTCAAATATAGTACTCTTGAATAATGAAAAATAGCAGATGTACGTCGACTTCACCGATGTGAATAAAATATATTCGAAAGACATTTTTTCATTACCGATTCACCGATGTGAATCGACTTGTTAGTAGAGTCGACATATAAGCACAAGTTGTTAAACTTCATGGATGCCTATTTAGGCTATAACTAGATTTGGATGAGTCATGACAATAAAGAGTACACATCCTTTATAATCAATTAGGGAACATATTGTTACAAAGTTAAACATTTTTATTTGAAGAATGTAAGGGCCAAGTACCAAAGGCTCATAAACAAAATATTTGAGGCGCTAATTGGTCAATATATGGAAGTATATGTGGACGATATGCTCGTCAAAAGTATAACAACTAATGACCATATTCGCAGTCTTAAGGATGCCTTCGAGGTGCTCCACGTGCACTTGATGACATTAAATCTTACAATGTGCATATTTGGAGTAATCTCTATTAAGTTCACTAGTTTTATCGTGTCCCATTGAAAAATTAAAACGAACCCTGAAAAGATAAAAGCAATCTTAGATGTGAACCTACCTTGAACTACCAAAGAAGTCCAGAGACTTACTAGGAGACTCACAACCATTTTTCTGTTTTTTGGCAAAGTCAGTAGGGAAGCATCTACCTTCTTCAAAGACTTGAGAGAAACAAAGACATGATTTCTAGTGAATGGAATACTGTCAGGCAGCCTTACAGGAATTGAAGGAATGCCTTGTCAATCCACCTTTCTTGACCTCTTCAAAAGAAGGTGAAGAATTATATCTTTACCTTGTGATATCCGATATGATACTAAGCTCAATCCTAATCAGGCAAGAATCTGAGGTATAATGACTGATTTATTATGTTAGCAAAATTTTGACGGACGCTAAGACATGTTACTCATATGCTAAAAGAATCGCTTTAGTGCCGATTTACTCAACCAAAAGGTTATGACCGTACTTTCAAACTTATAAAATCATCGCCTTAACGAACCGGCCACTAAAGGGGATTTTGTAGAACCTTGACATGTCCAAACGACTGATCAAATGTGTAACATTTTGAATATTGTTAATTTTATTATTTTATGATAATAAACTATCTAATTTATTGTCTAATTTATTGTAATAATTATTTGACTATTTTTAGTGATTATTTAACATAAAATTTTATAATTGGCCTTAAACTATCAGCTCAATGTATTTGGACACTTGAATTGAATTTAGATATTTGGGCTATTAGTTTGAATTTAGTTTAACTAGTAGATTATGTTATTGAGTGAACTTGTATATATTTAAATTAAGTAGATATTAAATATTTGGACCTAATAAGTTTGGATGGATCCATGGATTGGGCCTGTATGCTTGGACTATTAATTATAGTTTAGATTAAATAGCGAATTAAGTTAATTTTAAATCAAACTAGTTAAATAAATATTTATCTGGTGGACCTTAGTGTATTAGGATTCATTGACTAAAAATATAATTAATTTTAAAAAATAAAATATTAAAAATTTATAACAAAAATTTAAATATTATTGTAGGGATGGCTGGATAACTAATTAAATAAATAATTAATATTTTTAATGAGAGATAAATTAATATACAAATAGATATATATATATATATAATATAATAATAAAATAAATAATAACTATAATTAATTTAATATATATATATATAATAATAATAATAATAATAATAATAATAATAATAATAATAATGAACTGTGGTATAAAAGGAAAGGAAGAAAAAGGAGAAAAAGAGAGAAAGAAGAAGAAGAAGAAAAGAAGAGGAGAAAGAAAGGAATGGTGCGATTTGGTAGGGCAATGAATGAAGAAATGGATGCTAAAAAGGGAAACTTGATAACCTTAGCACGATTTGCCTTCCATGATTTTAGTGTTATAATACCGTGAATTGGGAGAGGGAGAATGGGAGCCGAAGAGGGAAGCCGCGCATGAGTGAAAGAGGGAAGCTACCATTGCCGAAAGAAATGTAAAAAATTAAGGCAAATAAATTTCTTCATTCTCTTGGTTGATATTTATTTTCTTATTATATGCTTTGATTTTGTGAGATTCAGCTGTATTCTTAATTTTAAAGTAGAAAATGAAAAAAACAGACAACGGCTCGACCTGGTAAAATGCCTGAAATTTTTGAGGGGTGTACATTAAATTGAGAGACGAAACTTTGTGGGTTAACACATTAAAATCATTATTTGTCATATTGAGAATAAAAAATTGGATTTATTTTGAGTTCAATGGGAAATCTTACAGAGTCAATGAACAGAGTGCTATGCTCTGTTTGAGATACTAATCCGATTACAGTAAGGGTGAAGGGTTGCTCATTGATTTGGCTTATATTAAAGTATCTAATATTTGAGTATAAATATAGGATTTTAGAAATTATTTTCTATTGCTTCGGTATTGCTTGAGGAAGGGCAGGGGCTGCTTAATTTTGTATTGTTTGATTTAATATACTTGGTACTAAATATGGAAGCTGGAAGTGGCGTATGTATATATGTTTGGGTATATACTTGGTTGTGTTCATAAATATGTAATTATTAAAGAGTGTATAGAAATAATAATGTACGGATTTATATGAGCGTGTATGTGTGCATTGTGTGCTATGTGTGTGCACATTATATAAGTGTGCGCAGTCTGTGTGCGGCTTGTGGGTAGTGTGTGAGCTACTGTGGCTGTACTGTAAGTGTAGTGTGTGTATATATATATATGTATGAATTATACGAGCGTATATATATAAGATAGGATGTGTATAATTATATATATGTGCATAATTATATGGGTTGAGGTATATGTATGTATATATATTGAGGAGAGAATTAATAGTAATTATTATTTTAATTGACCTTTGTGAAATTAGTCAGGATAGTTGGATAGACGGGAATTGTGAGTTGGTTTGATAACGACAAAACTGAAGACATTTTATGCCTTAGAAATGAGATTTGATATACCGGGAGGGGCGGCTATGATCGAATATAACATTTAAAAATAGTCGGCTGAATATTCTGAATTTCCTTGGATTTGATCATATTCTTGTGAAGATTGATCTATACATTGGCTTTGATCGCGTGCGGATATTTTACTAGTACTTTATAGATATGTAAAGAAAAGTGTACGAATACGTTATGGTATCCGAGTGAATGGGAGTTCGTGAGACTTTAGAATATTCTATACTTTTTCGATACCAATTCCATTCTAGAGGTCGAGGTCATTGATATTGAGAAGGATTTACGGCCTAGTGACCATCATAGAGGATAATATTAAAGATATTATTGGGAATGAGTATCAGAGATAGTATGAGTATATTATGGGTACAACCTCTAAAAAGACTGTAAGGATAGTGGGGATACCATGGATATCGGGTAATCTCGTGGTTCTTACCCAACCGTTGGGGGTATAAATACGTGGCATTTGGTTAACTACGGTAGAATAAGGTCTATAAATCTTATTATTATCTCACACAGTGAAGATTATTATTATCTCATATAGTTGTGACCGCGT
>JAOVVI020004154.1:0-15920 GCA_028571085.2 Nepenthes alata | reverse complement strand
TCTGATCTAGTTGGTCATCGCATTGTCTTCATCGAGACACATTAGGCTTTGTCGTCTTCTGACATTGTGTCTTCCCCAGGCAACCATGCTGGCTTTTCAAGTGCCATAGGGATTCAGTGCTCTGAAGGGTTAGATTCACATGCTGAGGTTGCATGGGCATCGAGGAGTTTCCTTCTTCGTGAATGACGGATATTGGGGAGCGTGTCCCATTAAGCACGAATAGTGTTCCAACTTGTCCATAAATTGGGGGATCTTTGACCGGTGTAGCTCATTCCTTGGTTGATTTTGGAGGACCAATGCGAGGGTCTTGGCTCATCCCACTTCTGGTGGGAGTCCGCAAAGGAATCAGATGAATTAGCTGGAGATCCAGAGCTTTTGTCGAAGATTGTCCTCATGCCCTCAACTCAAACGGTTCCTCATGCTAATGAGGGTGGCTCGGCCACTCTGCCATCGTCGTGTGCCTCCCTTCAGGCCATGGTGATCTTTCGTGTGGCTAAGGATCGTGGCACAGGGTGCCTTTCCTCCAGTGTAGCGCATTGCTTGTGGTCTCCACTCCACTTGGATCATCATATGTGCCTTCTGGAGGGGAGGTGAAGGATGGAGTCTCCATAGGGAAGCACAGGCTCTCCAAGTCCTTGCCAGAGACTCCTACTATGGGTGTTGGTTCTACCTCTACGGTTAGCATTGGGCTAGCCCACAAGAGCTGCCAACATCGACTGCTCCAAAGCTTAGACAAGGCAATGGAGCTCCGACAGTGGAGCTGTGGGGATCCCATGTGGATCAAGTTTTCTCAACCACACTCCAAGCATTTAGGGCACTCACTTCGGGGCTTAGGTCCCTGGCCGTATCTTCTTCCTCTTTCATATACTATTGCCATTGCGAATTGTGTACTTGTAAATGAGCTTTGATCAATAAAAGTAGTAGTTATTGCCTTTAGTCCTCTCTCTTATCGCATGAATCTTCTCCCATTTTGTCATATGGCACCTTACATTCCTCGGGCAGCAGGGCTTCTTTCTGTTCACACATGCTGACTTGCGCGTTTGTGCATCCCCAGTGGCCTGCGGTCTACTCTCGCAAGCACTTTCCCTAGAGTCACTGTGCTCACTATCAACAGGAGGATGCGGTGCAGAGAAATTGCTGACATGGGCTGCTTGTGGAGGTCAAGCACCGCTAGCAGACGTCACATCCGCCGAACAATTTAATGCACTGATTGCGTGGGAGATGTTGGGGCGTCGAGCCATAATGATTTCTTTCGACAGGCACGACGTTTCAATGGTCTAACACGTCAAAGGAGCCTGTTAGATCTCTCCCAGCACGCTTCGACTTCTGGACGATGCCATTCCACTGGAGGGTTTAGGCTATTTAAGCCCCTAAGTTCCCTCCAAGGGATTGTGCCTTTCTTGCAAAGCCCTACACTACCTTCAAGTCCTTCTCTTTCTCTTTTCATGTTGCGGCTTCAATGGAAAGGACGTCCTCATCATCATGATCTGAATCTTGTTTCGGAGAGCCAATGAGTGGCACTCATGCCTCAGGGATCCCTTGCGCGACTGTGACTGGTGTAGCGATGGCAGAAGGATGTCATTCAGAGGCAACTGTTGTGGGTCCGATACGATTTCTTAGGGAGCCTCCAGGCTTTGAGAGGGAGCAAATGTCTACCACTTCACAGCATCATAGGTCCAGGCGGGCAGACCTCCCACTTCATCGAGTCGCTAGGGTCGTTGAAGACTTTGAAGCCAGGATGCAGGTTGCAGTCGGAGAGATTGAGCAGACAAGACTCGCATCGCATATTTTGAGGGAGCATGGGGTGAATCAGAAGCAAGGGTGTCCAGGCTTGCTGGCATCAACATGCAGGCTCGAGACCACATACAGGTTCTTCAGGAGGAGCTTGAACAACTCCAAGTGTAGTTCGAAGAGGAATGTGCACGGATGGGGGCCAAGCAGAGGTCAAGGTTTTCACCAGAGGACATCGATCCTGCACTGGAAAGAAACTTCCTGGACAGCATCCCTCTTAGCCGGAGACTAGTCTCACTGGAGAACCCAAACTTTCGCATCGGCATCCTGAACTCTTAAAACTCAGGCGCCCTGATGCGCACAGACCTTACGGAGTACACGACTCCAGATCATTCTGGGCCCAAAGGGCGCCGTTAGTTGTACTTTACGGCTGCAAGCTTCTATGAAGAAGAGTTGTTAATGAATTAGATAATAAAACTTTACGGGAAGGGACATGATTGGCTGCTGCTTGGGACTTGCGATGCTCCTGCTGAGTGGGCGCGTGGCCTGGTCATTAAGCAGAGGCGTCATTTGAGCTTTCCCATGTGCTGGCACCCCGTGGCCTATTTAAGCGATGCTTAAGTAAAATACCTCTTTTATGCTTTTTTTGTGCTGAAGACTGTCGACTTATTCCAGAGAGAGAGATGGCAAAGAAGAAAGGATCCCCTTCCTCTTCCCGAGTTTCTCACTTTGTTCATCATGGTATTAACAACACTGGGTCTGTCCTGATGGTAAGCACCATTGCTGCCCTAATGGTGGACTATGGGATCCCCCGCGACTAGGTCTACCGTGCCACTGGTTCCACGACCCTCTAGAGGGTTTCATCTCCGTTTATGAGCTCCATATGAAGAGTGGGCTTTGCTATCCCATGGTGTGCGACCTATATGCTCTTGTCAAAGCTTTGCTCATTGTGAGGTTTCATCCAAATGTTGTCCATTATTTAGTTACCTTGTGCGTTTTCGGCCATCTTCATTCATGCCCCTTTGATGCGAAAGCAGCAAAGGTAGTCTTCTGCTTTACTGAGTTTGAAGACTGGGTTTCGATGTCTACCTGAGTTGGGTTTCACTTCAGGGGTACCAACCCTGATTCGATGAAGATCTGATTCTTCTACCTGCAGGAGCCTTCAGACTTAGAGCTCTCCAACAAGTGGGGTCCAATCCCCGAGTATTTTTTCAAGACTATGACCACAGAGGAGAAGAGCAACCCGGCGAAGCTCATCACGGAAATCCACTTAGAGATGAAGACATTTTTCATCCAGGGTCATTATCTGACTTCGCACATTTTGAGGCCGCCAGGTGCGGGCCAGAGTCCGGATGGGCGATCGCCAGCCTAGAGAAGAAGTTTGATGCCCTCGTACTACACAAGCAGTCCGAGGAACTTTTGGAGGAAAGTATCTTATGGTCGGAGACCTCATCTGAGGAGGAGGTGGGGGCTCCCCTAAAGAGGCTGAGAGAAGCTGGTGGTACCACCACCCGAAGATTGCAGAAACAGGTGGTGGAGTCTGCCGCACTCACCAAGTGTTCCACTCCATAACAGAGGTCTAACATGGAGCCATAGGAGGGAGCAGCTAGACAATCTCCAATCCCCGCTCTAGTGCTGGCTGAGTATGGAGTTCCCCTGGCGGAGCTTCATTCTAGAGGGCAATCTATCACAGGTCCTTTTGTCGACTTGGAGCGGCCGGAGGCGGTCGCTGAGGACATGCCGCTGGTGGAGGTCAACACGTCCGAGTTAGGAGAGGTGGAGGAGGATGGTGTTCTAGAGTCTATACCAAGGTCACCTCAGGGTTTGAGCCTCGGGGGATCGCTTAGCAGAGCATACTTGGAGGTCTGCGTCCAAGAAAGCGTTGCTGCTATGGACTAAGCTATAACTGGACAAGCTGTTAGTTAGCTTAGCATGAGACAACACAACGTGCGGGAGCTGAAACTGCCATGCTCGGGGATGAAAATGAACTGGTGAAGGAACAGGTTGTGTGGCTATCGCAGGAAAGCGAACAGTCGAGGGAGGAGAATAGGCGGCTAGCAGAGGAAGGCAAACAACTAAGGGCGGAGAGTAAGTGGCTGGCAAAGGAGGGCGAACGACTTACGGAGGAGACTTGGCAACTGAGGTAGGAAGTCGAGCAGCTGAGGGGATCAACCTCTACCCTAGTGAATGATGTATCTCGGCTCACTACTGACCTCAGGCTGCAGCTCACTCCGAAAGAAGTGCACCTCGCACTCGACACCAGATTTTGAGGTGTTATCCACCTGTGTCGCCGGATCGTCCCCATCGCCCTTCCATGGGTTTCCATGGGTATTTTACATCTAGGGATCGCCGAGGTCCCTGACAGCTCCTGCTTGACAGACTTCCTGGGAGAGGACGGGCTGTCGGACCTGTTGAGCTATCATGGCGCTTGTATTTTTGCTGCATAATGCCGGACTATAAAGTCGCTCATCCTTGATAAATGGAAGGCTGTTATTTTCTTCACACCTAATGTCTTTGGCCATGTAACGTGACTTTTTGAATCCTTGTTCATGTATTAGAGGTTAAGCCGTGAAGCTATTGTCACCAAGGCCCTAATCCGGCACCTTCTTGTACTATACTCGTCCTTCGTCAGAGGATGTCATTACATCTTGCATGTTTAGTTGGAAGCATGGTCTAGTAGAGTGGACGTTGTCGCTAGCCTGTGGAGTCACGCTAAGGGCCAGATGGGTTTTCAAGCCACAGCAGCTAGACTTCGGATCTTAGGCCCATCTCACACACGATACCTATCTTAGGTGCTCGGCCCTACTCAAGGTGGCATCGCTCTCCTGTGCACGGTCCTAACCCATGACCATTGTAGATTGAGGGTGATCTTTTCTTCTGGAGAAGGTCGTCACACGCCTACTATTATTGTCCCCTAAGGTTTTGGTGCCCGCTCGTCGGGGAACTTCAAAAGCCCCCATGCCTGATATTTTGATCGCCTATGTCATTTGGTTCAGGACCAAGATTTTTGGGGTCGGATGGGCCCTCCAGTGCTAAGCCTGATTTGGTTGTGACCGCTTTCAGGTCGTTTACGCGAAGCAAGGGTGGCAGTCCGCTTAGGACCGTTCGACGCGGAGTCAAAGTCTGGACATGGCCTCTTTTGGGCGACTCAACATGAGGTTGAGATTTTAGACATGGCCGCTTTCGGACCACTCGACGCGGAGCCAAGGTTTTGGGGCCATTACGGGCCACTCGATACAAGGTCGACATTTAGACATGGCCGCTTTCGGGCCACCTAGCACAGAGCCAAGGTTCTAGTTTACGTACGAATGAGGATTTGCCCGACTTAGGGGCAGTCAAGGTCGTTTCATTTTTGAAATGTCATACACGCAAGCATTCATGTGAATGATCATATAAGATAACTTGGAACAATCAATTTTATTAAATGACATAACATGTACAAGCATTCGTCATGACGTGCGTGTGTCTTACCTGGGCTTAGAGAAAACCTATAGGTAGTATTTTTTGAGATTGGTGGCGTTCCAGGTTCGTGGGACCAACTTGCCATCCTGGGTGCGTAGCTGGTACGCTCCGCTCCGAAGTATCACCGAAACTAGAAACAATCCCTCCCAGCTTCGGGAGAGCTTGTTCTTGCTAGTGGTCTTTCCCACAGCCTCTACACTCCAGAGGACCAGGTCCCCAACCTCAAGCGGGCGTGCCCTAACCAACTTATTGTAGTACCACACGATACGACACTAATAGGTTGCCGCTCTCAAGCGGGCTACATCACGCTCCTCTAGGAGTAGGTCTAAGTATTTCTTGAGCCTCTGGGACTTGGTGGCCAGGTTAAAGCATTCGACCCACAGGCTAGGAAATTCCACTTCAACAGTGATGACCGCTTCAACCCCGTAGCAGAGCTTGAAGGGCATCTCTCGCATTAGTTTCTGCGGGGTCGTACGATATAATCAGAGCATGGAAAGCAACTCGTCAACCTAAGAGCCCCCTACATCTTCTAGTTTGGTTTTCAATTCGTGCAACAGTGTGCGATTTATGACTTCGACTTGCCCGTTTTCTTGAGGGTATGCCACATATGTGTGGATTAGCCTGATGCGTAGTCTTGCTCAATACTTAGTGAATCGCTTGCTGGTGAATTGGGTTCCGTTGTCGGTCACTATAACCTCAAAAATCTTAAAATGACAAATGATGTTCTTGCAGACAAACTATGTGGCGCTCTACTCAGTGATAAGTGAGAGGGGGACAGATTCCATCCATTTGGTCAAGTAGTTTATACCGACTATAAGGAATTTCTTCTATCCAACGGCCATGGGCATAGGCCCAAGGATGTCAAGCCCCTATTGCGCAAACGGCCATGGGTATTGGAGACTATGGAGCTCTGCATGAGGTAGGTGCTCTATGGATCCATGAACCTGACATCTTTCATATTTTTTTACGAATTCTAGGGTACCGCGCTTCATCGCATGCCTGAAGAGGCCTTGCCACATGATTTTGAACGCAAGGTTCTTTCCTCTGATGTGAGAACTGCATATACCAAGATGGACTTTTCTCAGTGCGTATTCAGCCTCCTCGGGGGTCAGGCATTTTAGATAGGGAGTGGAATACCCTCGTCGGTATAGCCTACCATCAAGGATCGCATACCAACCTGATATCTTCTTGATCAGCTTAAACTCATCAGCGTTCATAGAGAGCGAGCCATTTGCCAGATACCTGTAATACAGGGTCATCCAATTGTCGCCTTCATCTATCTGTAGTACCTCTTGGTTCGAACCATCCACGCTGCACACGGTGAAGATTTCCCGCAGGATCCTAGCGTACTGCTATGGGGATCCTGTAGCCACGTCCTTAGCCAACTGGTCAGCTTTCTAATTTTCGGCTCTGGGTACATGTTTGATCTCAAAGAAATCGAATGCCTGGATCTGGGCTTTTGCCTTCGCCAAGTACTTCACGAGTTGAGGATTTGATATCTCAAAGACTCCTTAGATTTGATTGACCGCGAACTCAAAGGCGCTACACACGACCAGTGACTTGGCAGAACATTCCTTCACTAGGCAAAGTCCTATAAGAATGGCTTCATATTCGTCCACGTTATTAGTGGCAGGGAAGGTCAACGCAATAGAGTACTTGATCTCCGTACCGTCTGGAGTTCTGAGCACAACTCCAGCCCCGCTGCCTATCTGGGTGGATGATCCGTCCACATTCAGGATCCATGATGGAGCGCCCGGCGTGTTTGAGCTCTTTAGGCTATGTGGGTCATCTAGAGCTAGGGTCACTGCCTCGACGATGAAATCTGCTAAAGCTTGGCCCTTAAGAGCCGATCGTGGTCAAAACTCCATATCAAACTCCCCCAATCCTATAACCCAATTGACTAGCTGCCCGGAAGTCTCCGACCTCTATAGGTTCGACTTCAAGGGTTAATCCGTTAGGATGATGATCCAGTGTGCTTGAAAGTAGACCCTCAACTTTTGTGCCAAATAAATGAGGGTCAGCGCAATCCTTTCTGCATGCGAGTAGCGAGTCTCCACGTCCGTCAATACCCTACTCATGTAGTATATGGGCCACTGTGTGCCCTCGTGCTCTCTGACGAGCACTAAGCTAAGCGCCGTGTCTGACGTGGCCAGGAAGAGGTACATATCCTCGTCCACAGATTGTGAACTCGGGAGAGGAGGGTTTACGAGATACGTCTTTTGCTTTTAGAATACTTCCTCGGACTCGTCCATCCTTTGAAAGCGTGACATTTTAGTCCCTCTAAGTGCCTCGAAGAAAGAGAGATATTTCTCCGTGGACTTGGCCCGAAATCGCGATAAGGCTGCCAGACACCCTGTGAGTTTCTGGACTTCTTTCATGGTTTGCGAAGGGTTCATAACGATGATGGCTCTAATTTTCTCCAGGTTTGCTTCTATGTCGTGTCGGGACACTATGAAGCCAAAGAACTTTTTGGAGGTTACCCTGAACGCATATTTTGTCAGGTTGAGCTTCATCCTATGAGCCCGAAGTACCTGAAAGGCTTCCTCAAGATCATAGACGTCGTCATCGATCATTCTACTTTTGATGAGCATGTCGTCAACGTACACTTCCACGTTCCTCCCAATCTGAGCCTTGAATATTTTGTTCACAAGGTGCTGATAGGTTACGCTAGCGTTTTTTAGGTCGAAAGGTATGACTTTGTAATAGTATGTTGTCTGGCTGGTCATGAAAGAGGTGTGCACCTCGTCGCTTGGATCCATTGTGATCTGATTACAGCCTGAACAGGTGTCCATAAAGCTCAGGAGCTTGTGTCCGGACGTGGAGTCCACCAGCAAATCGATCCGAGGGAGAGGAAAGCTATCCTTGGGACAAGCTTTGTTCACATCGATAAAGTCCACATATATCCACCACTTGTTGTTACTTTTATTTACAAGTACGATGTTGGATAACCAGTTCAGGTACTGCACTTCTCTTATGAATCCAGAATCCAGAATCCAGCAGTCGCTTTACTTCTTGCTTGACAACAATCAGCTTCTCGATGGAGTGGCTCATGTATTTTTACCTAACGGACTTATGACTGGGGTCAAGGCCCAACTTGTAGACTATCACCTCAACCGGTATCCCAAGCATGTCAGCAAAAATCCATACAAACGCATTTGAGTTCTTCCAGAGGAAGCTGATGAGTCGGTCGCGGTTAGCCGCGGTAAGAGAGCCCTCGATGTGCACGCACTTCTAGACCTTAGAGGGATCCAACAGGACTGCTTCGGTGGCTTCACCTATTTGGGCTTGCTACAGGGTGGCTTCGTCGCAAAGATCTAAGTCTCCGTCCATGCGGTCCAGCACTGCAAGGGTGACTTGGGATAGGTAGCATGTCCGTCCCATCACCTGATCACCAAACACCTCTCCTACACCGCGTGGAGTGGGGAATTTCACCTTCAAACGAGGGATCGCAGTGACAACCCAAAAGGCGATGAGGAACGGTCTGCCTAGGATGGCATTGTAGATGGATGGCAGATCGACAACAAGGAATGTTAACCCCCACGTAGCAGTATGCAGGTACATTCTCATCATGATCTCCAGTTGGATTTCTCCCTGCACAGGCACAGGTGCGTTATCCAGACCGTATAGAGGGCCATCGGCCGCTTTCATTTGGTTCCTTCTCAGTTTGACCTTAAAGAATGTATCAAGATATAGGAAATTTTGAAAGCTTTCGTTATCAATAAAGATTCGTTTTAGCTGGTAGTCAATAGTATCATTTGAAACAAGTGAGGATACAACAAGGAGATCGAAATGGAACAAGGTTACATGTGCCATATTGTTGCTGCTATAGCTAATGACATCACTTATGTCCCCTATCCTCGCTCTCTTGCTGCTGGAGGTTTGTCCAGGTTGCGGCTTCCTACTGCTTTTGATTGGGCCTGTGAAGATCATACTGATCACGCCTGCGGCTATGCGGTTCCTTGAAAGCTCGCCCGGCTCCCCATCTGAGGCCATGGGGGCCTGTCCCGAGCCTTTGACAAATCATTTGAGATGCCCGCGGTGGATTGATTCTTCTATCTCTTACTACAGAGTCCAACAGTTCTCCATAAAATGTCTAAGACAACTGTGGTATTGATAGTATTTTGTCTGGTCTCCACCGCTGGGGCCCTTTGGCACTTTTGGCCACTTGAATTTTTTCTCCTAGATATACATCACGATGTTGGCGTAGGTATCATTTAGAGGAGTCAAGGAAGTCGGCCAGTACTCCCCCATGGACCGTGGTGCAGGCCACGACTGCTTTCGGCGCTCCTGAGAGCGGTTGCTGTCGTCATTCCCAATCACCAACTTTGGTCCTTTCGAGGAACAGGTCATGCGTTTGGGACGCCTAGCCTCGTTAGCCTTCTTTGTCAAGATGTAAGCTCGGGTGATGGCCTCGGCTTTCCGAACGGATTGGGGGTGCTGGAGGAGCTTCAACTCCTCGTTAGAGGAACAAGTGCTTGAAGAAGTCCCCCGCGGTCAGCGTAGCAACAAAAACATTGAGTTTCAACTCCTCAAAGAGTTGGAGGATCTGGCACGCTTCAATGATGAAGCGATTGAGTAACCGCTTCAAGCTTTCTTCTATCCTCTAGCGGAGGCGGACCACGTGCCAAGGTTGCTTCTCCTCCCTTTAACTAGAGGCAAATTGATTCAAGAAGCAGTCAGCGAGCTCGTTGAAAGAGCGGATAAAGTTTAGTTGGAGGCCATGGAATCAAAGCAGTGTCTCCCCTTTGAGAATGATGGAGAAGCACTGCACATCACAGCCTCGCTTGCTCCCTGGAGGGATAGGTGGGTGCGAAAGTTGTTGAGGTGGTCCATCTGATCCTTGCTACCATTGTACCCTTCCAGAGTCGGCATCTTAAACTTACAGGGGAGTGGCTAAATCCGAATGTCCATCGTGAAGGATGACCTTCACAAGTCAGCAGAGGACCAAGCAGACTTCTCCTTAAATTTGTGATCCCACATCATCTTTACCTTCTCCTCCACCAGCGGGTTGGACCAGCTCCTGTGTGCATTAAGGGCGTCACAGAGTTCTGTGTGACTCCATGGATCCTGCTTGGCGTGCTGGTCTCGGCGGCTTCCCCCTCAGGGAGGTCGCGCACTGCACGAGCTTGCAATTGTCTACCTCCTCTTGCTGTGAGAGTTCCAAGGGTTGCACCGCTCTGGGTTCTCCTTCCAATTGTCTCGGCTGAGGCAGCTTCCAGCCGCTGTTTGGGCCCTATTATCGGAGGTCACCTGGGCCTCGAAATCGTCAGGTCAATCTGGCCTACCCACGGGGACTATGATGTGACGTCTTCCCTGCCTGGGGGACAACGCCTAAGGTTCCAGGGGAGCATCCCCCATCCACTGCATTCCCGTCCGGGTATAGAGAGCCTGGAGTATCAGCCTCATGTTACCCATTTTGGCTACTAGCTGGTGAATATCAGGTTGCGAACGGACGTCAACACAGCTACCCACTGAAGGGTCATCACTATGAGTGGCCACATCTCTTGCTGGGGCATTAGCTTATGCCCGAGTGTTGACCATCTTATTGTAAATGACTGAGTGTTGAAAGGAGACGCTAGACGTTTTGTCGTGTTCCTACAGACAGTGCCAATATTTCATCCCGGGTTTTGGATTGTCGTACGATTTAGGGAGCCTTCGGATTCCTTATCCATGCAGGATCTCGAGTGGGTCCGATTTTTGTCACTATTAAGCTAAAACCTATACAACACAAACGATAAAAAAAAAATCAAAGATCCTG
This sequence comes from Nepenthes alata, assembly GCA_028571085.2. Classification (NCBI taxonomy): domain Eukaryota; kingdom Viridiplantae; phylum Streptophyta; class Magnoliopsida; order Caryophyllales; family Nepenthaceae; genus Nepenthes; species Nepenthes alata. The sequence continues at coordinate 4,969 of JAOVVI020004154.1, read as the reverse complement.
CGAGATTTCTCCTACCAAAAATACTCCAACGTTCAAGTCAGCAACTTCTCGCAATGAACAAAGATGGGCGCATGCTTAGAGGTGTGCGGAGGGTATGCTGTGAACGCATTGGGAGTGCGTGAATGCAAGGGTGAGAGATTGAATGAGTATTTAGTGAGAGGCCTTGCTCCCTATATGCACCACTAAGGGCGGTCACTCTCTGAACGCATGAGTAAGGCTGCAGAGGTAGCATCTAGAAACCAATTTGAGAGTTTGAACTTTGAGGTGAGTTTTACTGCACAATATTAAGCTGGGTGCTTGGGAATCGATCCCTTTTGTCTCCCGTACAACAAGAGGAAATTTATAGGCTCCTCGGTTTGGAGCTTTTTGGGCGAGAATCCCTCGTGTCGAGATTCGTCTGCCGTTGCCTAGTGGTGGTCGTCAGCGTATCAATTGTCACCTTATGGTGGCGGGGAGACCGTCGTGCTTCGCAGGTTACGCCTGATCTGCCTCTCACGCTGGGATTGGCCGGAGAATTGTGGACAAGGGCGTAAGCCGCAGTTGGCAGCGCTGACCTTCTCAATATTGACTCGTTTCCTCTGCGCTGTATCTGTCGTCCTGCAACCGCATTAATGAGTTACAAGTGGCATCAATCGACAGTAACCACCGGGCTGCCACATAGGCCAGTTTGGGTATTGGGCTGAGCTGACCGCTTGTGCTGCTGCTTTCCAGATTTGGCCTCGCAATTTCTTTGGCCTTGTAGGCACAAGACCCAACAATTCTAATGAACAACACTTAAACTATATCTCATAGGCCTGCATTATCTTTAGGAAGGAGAATTTATTTGCTAATCTTAGTAAATATTCCTCTTTTTAGATAAAATTACTTTTATTGGCTTTATAGTTTCTCTGCGGAGTCGTTACTAATCCTACAAAAATCCAAGTGATCATAGATTGGCATAGACCCAAATCCATATATAATGTTCAAAGATTTTATAATTTAGTTACTTTTTATCGTCAAATTATTAAGAAGTTTGACACAATCATGTCTCTCTCATTGAATGTATTAAAAAAAGTGAATTGCATTGGTCTCTTGAAATTACCAAAGCCTTTAAAAGTATAAAAAAGATGATAATGACAGCTCTTGTCATATAACTCCCTAACTTTTCTATAGTATTTGAGGTAAAGTGCAATGTATTAGATGTAGGGATAGGTGGAGTTCTTAACCAAGAGGACCATCTAGTTGCTTAGTTTAGTAAAAAATAAAAACATTGAATGAGATTAAACAATATTACTCTACTTGTAATAAAAAAATTACTTGGCAAGCCTTATATTACTGGTACAATTACTTATTATATCTAAAGTTTGTTCTTTATTTTAATTATAAAGCTCTTTAATTGTTTAGCTCCAAAAACAAAATAAATCATTACATATTCATTAGATTAAATATTTACAAATCTATTATTTTGTCTTAAAATATAATAAATGATTCAAAAACCAAACACCGATGCCTTGAGTTATTGAGTGCCGTTATTTATCGTTCAATATAAGGTTGTTGCATCTTAAAGATTCAAGAAAAAATATTAGTCTTATTTTGATTTTAGCAAAACCTTTCAAGCTTTATAAAACAAACAGTCGAACGCTATAGATAATTTTTACATTTAATATGGATATTTATTACGAGTCAATAAGCTTTATATCTATGGAATATCTATTCGAGATTTCATAATTTTGGAAGTTTATATAGGCTGCCTATTTTGCCGTTTTAGACATAATAAGATAATAAATGAGGTTGGACAATTTACTAGCTTAATTTAAAAAATGATATAACTAAGATAGTACTTTAAAAATACGCCAACTAGCAAAACATAAAGAGTAAAATATTAATCTCTATACCCTTTTACTTGTACCCAATTGTTCTTGACAGGACGTGGGTATAAAATTTGTAATAAAACTCTTGTGTACCTCTAAAAAGTGTGATTTTATTTTTATTATTAAAGATTATTTTTTTAAAATGACCCACTTTATTCATTATAATAAAACTTTTAATTCTTATCGTGTTACTAAATATTATTTTGATGATATTATTAAGTTATATGGTCTTCTTATTAAATCTAATAGGGTTGTTTGATATGTTGGTCACTTTTGGCAAATGTTGTAGTACATATCGGTACCAAACTAAAATGTTTTACTGCTGACTACCTGCAAATAAATGATTAAACTAAAATTATTAATTGGAGTTTAAAAAACTAATTAAGATATTTAATTTAAGAAAATATCAAGAACTAAAACTTGAATCTTTTCATGGTCTAACTTATATACAGTAACTCTATCAATAGGTCTCTACGAATGACTCTTTTAAGATTGTGTATGGTAACAAATCTGAAAAACCTTAAGACCTTGTTCCGATACGTTTACATATTAAGATCAGTCAAAATTTTTGTACAATATTTTCATGACTTACATATCGTTGTCACTAATAACAAGAAGAAAATAGTACATTATATAAATTTTAAATTGATATACATAAAAGTCAAATTAAATTTAATGTCAGGATTATATCATGATTTAGATTAGACTAGAGCGACGTCCACGTGGTCACGTTTCTAGATTGTAAGCTTATAGTACTGGTCCATTTAAAATTTTACAATATGATGGATTAAACATATATATTATTGATATTATATTTTCTTTTGATTATTATCATACTTTCAGTATCGATGGCTTAATTACTTACAAAAGTAGTTTTAATCCGTCAGATAATTCATTTAAAGTACACCCAATTGCATTGAATATCAAAATTTCCTCCACTCCTACATAATTATCAACCTTATCACTATACAAATATAAAATTGGTGTTATTCTTGATGAGTAAATTAAATTTACCATGGATAGAGAGGCTTAGCTGTAGAGTCTCATATCGGATGGAGAGTGGAACGAAGCGTGCCTTATAAAGGGCGTGGATACCTCTTCCTTGTGTGACGCGTTTTGGGGGCGGTGGAGGCTGTCTGCCAGGAACAAAACTGTGCGGTGCCTGTCTGGCTACTAAAGCGGACAATATCATGCAAGCGGGCGCTCAGGGACGTTACAGATGGTATCAGCGAAGGGGCACGATTCGGTGTGCTAGCGAGGACGCTGGGTCCCCAAGGGGGGTGGACTGTAGAGTCCCACATCGGATGGAGAGGGGAGCGAAGCGTGCCTTATAAAGGGCGTGGATACCTCTTCCTTGTGTGACGCATTTTGGGGGCGGTGGAGGCCGTCTGCCAGGAACAAAACCGTGCGGAGCCTGTGTGGCTGCTAAATCGGACAATATCACGCAAGCGGGTTTTCTGAGGACGTTACAAACCCTAAACCCTAAACCCTAAACCCCGAATCCCAAACCTCAAACCCCAAACCCTAAACACTAAATGCTAAACCCTAAACCCTCAACCCTCAACCCTTAACCCTCAACGCTCGACCCTGAACCCTTCACCCTGAACCCTAAACCCTAAACCCTCAACCCCAAACCCTAAACCATAAACCCTACACCCTAAACCCTAAAAAACCTAAACCCTAAAAACCTAAAACCTAAACCCTAATAACCCAAACCCTAAACCCTAAACCCTAACCCCTAAACCCTAACCCCTAAACTCTAAACCGTAAACCCTAAACCCTAAAGCCCAAACCCCAAACCAAAAACCCTAAACCCTAAACCATAAACCCTAAACCTAACCCCTAAATCCCAAACCCTAAACCCCAAACCCTAAACCCTGAACCCCGAACCCTGAACCCCAAACCCTAAATCCCAAACCCTAAATCCTATACCCCAAACCCCAAACACCAAACCCTAAACCCCAAACCCCAAACCCCAAACCCTAAACTCCGAACCCCAAACCCCACACCCTAAACCGCAAACCCTAAACCCTAAATCCTAAACCCTAACCCCTAAATCCTAAACCCCTTAACCCCTAAACCCTAAGCCCTAAACCCTAAACCCCTAACCCCTAAACCCTAAGCCCTAAGCCCTAAGCCCCAAGCCCCAAGTCCTAAGCCCTAAACCCTAAGCCCTAAACCCTAAACCCGCCTCTACCTCGCTGGTTGATCCTCTCTGAGGGCATTCGGGGACGATTGTGGAGATCGTGGAGCTCCAGGACGTTCAGTCTCCCAATGATGATCCTACTCCTGGAGTTCCCGCTGATCTGCCTGGTGACGTCTCAGACGGAATTGACCACCATTTCGAGGACATAGGAGGCGGGGATTCTGCCGTGGATGCTAAGGGGGGAATGATTGATGAGATGGTTTGAGAGCTGACAGAGACCAAGGAGGTTAGCGCTGATGGCCTGATGTCTTCTGATCCTCCCGTTGCGGTCCAAACTGAAAGCCCATCAGGGTGAGAGGTGGATGTCCTGGGGGAACCTCATGCCGAGGACGCTGATGTTGGGGTAGTCTCCTTAGTGCCTTTTATAGCTGTGGAGCATGTTCATGAGGAAGCACCTGCGGTGCCTGAGTGTGGACCACAGGAGTCCGAGGCCCCTGGAGAACTCAGCCCCAGGCATGATCCCCTCGTCTCTAAGGTAATCCACCGTTATTTCTTTTGCCTTACTTTTAGTTGGCTGTCTCTTGATGGACTTGTTTGTCTTTTGTAACTCCAGGACATGGCTGGGAGCTTCAGTCAGTTGGTCAAAGAGGTCGCCCAGTCTCGCTTAGAGATGGAGTCGCTGAGGGCTGCCGGGGAAGCTGCCCAACGGGCCGAAGTGAAACTAGCTGAGGTAGAGAGGAAAGTAGCCTCTCTGGAAGATACCGTCAAGCTCCTGCAGCTTCATCTGGGGCTTCTCCGGGACAAGGTCGTCCGTTAGGACGAGAGGTTGAGGACGTCCGTACAACCCTCAGAGATTGCATCGTTATTAGACAGCAAGTACTGGCGGGCATTCGTATGTGCCGCCGAGTGTTGCGACTGATTAATTTGTGGTTTCCTGGGTCTGTCCTCGATCTCAGGAACGCTAGTGCCTTAT
>JAOVVI020004153.1:0-18016 GCA_028571085.2 Nepenthes alata | reverse complement strand
AATAATAATAATAATTATTATTATTATTATTATTATTATTATTATTATTATTATTATTATGCGAATAAAGAAGAATGGATGGAAAGGAAGAAAGAAAATGAGTTGTTCTTCTTGTTCTGAACAACGAAAGCAGAAGATTAAAATTTAGGGTTTGAATCCTATTGTAGGGTGAGAATAATGTATTCGAAAGTGATAAAGTGGAAGAATAGACGATAAAGAGAACTCAAGGGGAAGAATAAATTAGAAGAGAACTCGAAACAGTAGGCCTTTGATTACAGAGGAAGAAGAGAACTCGAAACAGTAGGCCTTTGATTACAGAGGAAGAAGAGAACTCGAGGGAACAGTAAGTTAGCGGCGAATTCAACTTCGAAATCCTAGGCCTTTGACTACAGAGAAAGTAGAGAGCTCGAGGAACAGTAGGAACTCAAATTCAAAAACCCTAGGCCTTCGAAATTGTGTCCGAAATTGTCTTTGATTTTGCTGTGTCCAAAATTGTAAATAAATTATAACCAAAATTATTTTATTTATAAATTGTAAATAAATTGTCCGTATTTATCAAATTCTCATTTGATAATTAAATTTAATTTTATTTATTTAAAATTGTAAATAAATTTATAATATTTTACTATAAATTTATCTAATATCCATAAAATTATTTAACGTATCTAAAACATGTCCGAAACGTGTCCGAAATGTCTGATGTATCCGGAATGTGTCCAAACGTGCCGGGGCGTGTCTAACATGTGTCGAGACGTGTTCGGAGCGTGTCCAAAAAAAAGTATTCACATTGGGACACGTGTCGGTGTCCGATACATGTCGGACACCGACACGTTAAGGTCGAGAGAGTGTCCGTGCTTCCTAGCTGCTGTCACTCACTGACTGTACCCCTTTATGCTTTGAAGCCCCAGCATTTTTCCCCGCTGATGATTCCTTAGGCTTCTCAGAAGCATGCTTCTTCTGAGCACTTACATTAGCGGTAGCAGACTGGGTGAGAGGAGTGCTCAAGTAAGACTTCCCCATCTTCGTAAAACCATCAAGAAGATCTGAATGTATAGGAGAAGAAGTTGCAGCTTTAGATGCCACGTCAAGGTATAACTTCAAAAGAGCCTCACGAAGTGGCTCCGGCACAGATTTTAGAACTTCAGCAACGCCATTGTTGGTGTTTGTCTGAGCATCACGAACTTCAGAAGACTGGATTGGCGTAGAACTTCCGCTTGACCTTCCACTGGACCTTACATAAGATGAACTATCCTTATCAGCATTGAGCTGAACAGTAATCCTTACTGGATTTAAACCTTGTCTCAGAACATCATGCAGATCTTCATCTACAGCAAGGGTGACAGTATCGAGATCTTCATCAACATATGTCAGTGTAAAGGCAACATCAGATGTAAAATCAAAAAGTGAGCGGATCTTTTCCTTCAGTCCCTCCATGTCAAGATCCAAGAAATAATCTCCAATAACTCGTACATTGAAGCGCCTGAGGTTATCCCCATGTTTAACCTGAATACAACGCATCAATGTATAAAAAGAAAGAATAAGCTAATTAGAAACCAAATGACGAAATAATACCAGGTTTTCAGCAATAAAAAATACTACATAACATGGAAAACTATACATACTATCCTCAACCACAGAATGACATTCAAGCAAATCAACCTAAACATAGGCGTCATATGAGTATATTATAACTCTTTCATTGGAAGTTGATATAAAACTTCCAATAATTTATCGTAACCACAAGACTATGAATATTAATAAACAGAAGAAGAAATATCAATCAGTTTCTTAATTTCAGTTAAAAAATTGAGTGCAGTTCTAATTTCACAAAAGCAATATGTTTAAGAAAATAACTTACTGATAAAAACAGGAATAACTATTAATTGATTTCCTAATTTCAGTTAAAAAAATTGAGTGCACTTCTAAATTCACAAAAGCAGGAAGTTTAAGAAAATAACTTACTAATAAAAATAGGAAGAACTATTAATTGGTTTCCTAATTTAAGTTAAAAAAATTGAGTGCAATTCCACATTCACAAAAGCAATATGTTTAAGAAAATAACAATGCTCCCGGAAGATTCTTGCTCATGTATAGCTATGTCATGCTGTTCATTGTTTCCAACAGCACCACCTCCTAAGACTAAACATAAGGTAAATATGATAGTAAAGAAAGCACGTGAGAAGTTCCAACACATTACAGATACCAGGTCCTGCATTCATTTAAAAGGTTCTATTCAAAGTTTTTAGACCCACAGAGCACTGCTGGAACAAATAGTGAATTTTGTAAAAATCCAGCACTACTAACGCATGATATTTGACAAAGAACAAACTACAGTAATTCACAGATATAGAAAGGAAGTGTAATGATAATTTTTAGATTTTAACCATCATAACAACATCAGTGGACCACAAAACAATTGATTGGTTAACTTCTAATCAAGGTGAAGCTCAAGTGCTCAGATATACACAACCAGGTAGGTGAGCAAGGGCAGCAAATCAAAATAGCTGGCTACCTTGCTTGATAAAAATATAACTTGAACGCCAGAGTGCCAAAACTTACCACTGCAACTAGTCCATACAAAAATATTTCATCTAAGACATATATTAGCAGAACAAACAAATAGAAGAAACCCCTGTCCCTTGCCCAGAACTTGTCAGGCAAACATAAAATCCATCTATCACCATTTTATACTCATTAGTATCAATTAAATGAAAAGAAACCCCTTTTATTAGATTAGCTCTTAGTAGTAGGACCATCCTTGATGTTATTTGCTAGAATATTATGTTAGAATATATTTTAGGATATGTATGGTATATTCCTTTATAAGGATAGTTTAGTATTTTTCGTATATATAAATAATCCTGCATACACAAGTGAATAGAACCTACTCATGTATCAGTTTTTCTCATCTCTTTTTCTTCTATAATTTACATAAAATCAAAGCGTTAATTACCACCTCCAACTCCTCTTTAGAAATATATATGCCTGACCTTGCTGATACAAAACCCCATATCAATTTCATCAATTGAAGCTGATTAATCCTTCATTTTTTCAATCTGGAGTTCTAGTTCAAAACCCTTACATCCAGTTGGGTCCTGCTTGATTCGACGAGTTGGAGTTTTCAGTCTAATTTCTCATGTGTTTGGGGGTTGCCATCACTGAGGATGCTTCCTTGTTGATGAATCAAAGCATAGTTATGGTATTGATTGGATTTCTAGTTCCGATTTCCCTTATGCTTGATTGTTCTTTAGTTCTTTGGTGATTTTGGTTCAAATTACTTGTGGATAATCCTTCAATTTCATGTGCAGGAGATTATGCTCGTGTGATTTTACTTGTTGAAATCATATTTATGTTGATTCTATCCTGCTTGTGGAGATTACTCAGTGTTGATTTCTTATTCATACGAATTGATCCGAGGGCTTTGGATGACATGACTAGAATTCCAAAAATCTTATCATATTTTAAATCATGATCTCACGCACTCAACAAAACTGTGATTGATGGCTCCTCCACAAAAGTCAAAGGAACTGACTCTAATTATTTTACCCTAACATTACATCTCTCTTCGATTTTATACTTGCTGGCTTTTTCATTTAATCTACTATCTGTAAGCAAGTTCACTCAAAAAATATCATTGTTATGCAATATTCTTCTCCACTCATTGTAAATTTTAGAATCATATGACAAAAATGATTATAGCTATACGTTATCATATGTCACGAGGTCTCTACTTGTTTAGGAATAACTAGCTCTTACTATTTGTGCTAGTGTTATTTCTAAACCTCTTGAAATCATTGTTGGTCATGTCAACCTTCCTTTTTGGTCTAAAAAAATTATATAGCCTGAATAGGTTACTAATTTGTATTATGAGCTTTGCTAATTTGCTAAACATCATCATAAGCCATATTACCCTCTGGTAATTTCATGTGTTTCTGCCTCCTTTGAGTTAGTACACTCAAATGTACTAACTTTCATGTGTTTCCATATTATGAGCTTTTTGGTCTAAAAAGCTGAGATTATATTCATATGTTTGATATTTTGTAATATTGTGAACCATAAAATTTGCGTTTGTGGATAAAATTCAATAAGAAGGGTTAGAATGATAGTCTCCAATGTGAAACAAAATTCATAGGATATATATGAGTAATTCAAAGGAGAAATCGAAATATTTTTGACAAGATTCCTTCTTTCTATTTTCATTTAAAATAGATTTCAGTACTTTTTTACCTTCGATGATTATTATTTACGGATTACTTGGTTATACTTGACAAATAATCTTTGTAAGTTGTATTCCATTTCCAATGCATTCTATGCTAAGATTAAGACCCAAACTATTTTTTTACTTCTATATGTACTATGAGGAGTGATAATAGTCATAAATATTTTCTACTTCTTTTTTGCCATTCCTATCCTCAAGAGTCACCTTGGCTCAATACACCCCAACTGAACAAAGTTGCAAAACGGAAGAATAGGCTTGATGGAGGTTGCTAGAGCCATGTTATTCCAAATGAGAGTTCTAAAGACGTTTTGAAGTGATGTAGTGCTGAAAGCTTATTATCTTTTAATCGAATATCATCAATTAACCTTCAGGGGAATTCCTTATCATATGTTATTTCCTAAAAGGCAACTACATTTTCTTCTCATGAAGATTTTTGATTTGTTTGCTATGCATATGATATTTAAGCTCAAGTGACAAAGTTTGATCACAAGTCTCCATAGTATATTTTTCTTGGACATGCTCATACTTAAAAGGAAAATCGATGATTTTTTTCAGTGTTTGGGACATTTTCTAGCATCTTTGATACCAAATTTCATGAATCTACACGATTTTGTCCCGAAATAACTTTATCAAGTCTATTGTTGAGTATCCCTCTTGAAGTTATATACAAGTAACTTCATGTATATAAAATTGTTTATAATGTTGTATCCTTTTCACTTCTGTCAGATACGCCTCCTTGTTCTCCCGTCAAACGTATGTTTGTAGTCCTTGTCAAATGTTTGGTTCCACCTAGGGAGCAAACCTTGTGACGGTTCTTCCATCTTTAGTTATTATTGTTCTTGATTAAGGAACCAATTCAAACCTTCTAATTACACTACGGCAGGGTCATCGTGGCTATGTTAGTATCCATTGCCTACTACATTATCATATGCTGGTATTTCATCTTCTTAACAAGCTTTTGAGACAACTTTAGACTTTATTGGTGTAACCTGATCTATATCAAATATTATTTATCATCTTGCTTGGCAGGCAATTATGGAGGAAGAGATGGCTACACTTGAGTATAATCACATGTAAGATCTAGTCTCTTTACCTCCTATGAATAAACCCATTGGCTATAAATGGGTCTACATAGTGGCAATCAATCCATATGATTCTTTAACCCAATTGAAAGCTCATCTTGTAGCAAAGTGTATGCTCAGTCAAATGGAGTTGACTATAACATACTCACTTATTGCCAAAGTTGGACCGATAGATTTATGTTTTCATTATTGGAGAATCAAATATGTATCAACTCTCAAGGATTGGGGATTTGTTGGATCCGTTTAAAGAAATTTGGGTTTTCTCTAATATCGAACTGTGCTCAAGGTGTCCTTAATTGAGAATTAGTGAGAGGATATGCATAGGATAGTTCTCAGGCCATGGTGTGGCCATTACGAAGTTTTGATGGTGCTTTTAGGATTGTCGAATATTTTAGCATTCTTTTATGGATATTATCAATTGAATTTCTGATCGTCCTTGGATCAGTTGTGATAATTTTGTTTGTGGTAGCTTTGTTATTGGTGTTCTAATTTATATTTTGAGGAGTATTAAACTGATTAGAAAGTCTGCTATAGATTCTGAGAAGGTGACATTTGAAAATCCGATGTAGATGGAAATGGTGGCAATTAGAAGGGACCTACTTAGGTCGCGGGTGTGCCGAGTTTTTTCAATCTAGTTGGTCTTGTTGGGAAATTCGTTGAATGTTTTTCAAGAATAGATTGTCGTTGGCGTCGATTTTGTCGATCCCTCAAGGATTAGAAAGATTGGCAGTGTTCAGTAATGCCCCTAAGAAAAATCTAGATATGTTTGGATATAGCATAGTCAGACACATTATCCAAGGCCAGTTCGGATGTTGCGTAGTCTGGAGGTCATTACGTGGAGGTGCTATGGCAATGATGCCAGTGGAAGATTGGGCCGTAGGAATTTTCTTTCTTTGCTGTTAGGATTGGACTTCGAATGAAGCTTCTATTTATGGCAGAAGTTTTTATGAAGATCAGAGATGAACTTCCTTTTAGACGAGCTATCATGAAATTGGATGCGATCAAGCTAAGAACCTCGAGCCTACGAGGTAAAGTGTTTTCTCCATTGCACGTTCTTGAGGAAGTATGCTATTGAAGATTCTCTCATTAGAGTCTTAGTTGATTGAATAGAAGCTCGTGAGCAAATGAGGTCATATGCAGTTGTGATTGGGATGGAGTTGTCTAAGTTCAACGAAATCATCGAAGACTCTCTACCTAGTAGAGTGAAGAGAGAGTTGATGGCGGTTTGATTACGAGCCGTGCCATGATGATGTATCTCGTGCCTAAAGGAAGAAGCTGAGAAGAAGAAACCTTCAACATTTTGTTTCGAATCTGCCTTAAACAGCAAAGGATTTTGATGATCATTTGGATAAGGTTAAGCTAGCTGATGATGGTTCAGCTGATGAAGACTTTTCATTGTTTGCCAAAATTTGAGGCAGGTGATGGTTGAGCTAATGAAGTCGGCTTATCGCTTGCTTATTAGGAAGTCATTCCTAAAATTGGTCGTTGGCATATTGTCAAGATGTGAAGATTGTAAAGTATTCTTACTTTGAGGCTTTTGATTTGATTTGAGGATGATAATCGATTAGAGTGGCGCAGCGGAAGCGTGTGGACTCACGACTATTGATCACAAGATTTGATTAGAGGCTTGAAATAGGATATTAGATTTGCAAATTGATTGGAAGCTCGAGATGAGTGGTCAGATATTTCTAAAAGTATCTTGAAGAGAAAAATTTCAGAGTTTTGAAAGGGTAGTTTAAAGTGGAGGTTCATTAGGATATTCGAAGTGTTCAGCAGATAAGGGAAGTGGCCTTCAGATTGGCCTTACTTCTGAATTGGATAGATGGGTACAATATGTTTTATATGAATGAACCTTCGCATGTAATTGGATTGAAGTAGTCTCTGATCGACAGAAAGTGTTTTAGGTTAAAGCTGTGATCTGATTTTGTGATAGGAAAGATCTGGTGTAAGGAATAAGATATTTCCATTGACCATTAAAATTTTGAGGAATCTTTCAATTGAAGAAGTGTTAAGAGATTTTGAGGATAAGTCCGAGAAAAAATATCCCTATTTTGATAAGGATCAGATTTGGAGAAACAATTTAATTAAGGAAATCTGCTGAGAAGATCGAAAATGAAGTTTGAAAGAATATCTTCATTGTATGATAATTGAGGTTAAGATCGAGATGTGTAAATTTCGAGGCCGAAATTTTTGTGAGGGGAGAATGTAATATCCCGGATTTTCGTTCGTATTAATTTAATATTAATTGTGATTTTGGGTAATTTGATCGTAGCAAAAATTAAGTAAATATTATTAAATTTAGACGGATATTTGAATCAATCGGGTTGGCGATCGAGGTGCGCTCGTCCTATCGCCCGAACATCGGTTTGGATTTTGGAATAAAAGAAAAACTAAAATAATAATAATATATACCAAAAAAAATACAGTACCAGATTGGGGATTAGGGTATCGGGGAGAGAGAGGGGGGAAGAGAAAAGAGGAGAGAGAGAGAAGCCGTGCGAAGAGGAAAGCGGCGGCCGGCGATGCCGTCGTGCGGCGAGGAGGCGCTGATGCCGGTGGTTGTCGGTGGCTCATGTGTGGCGCAATGGTTGCCGATGTGGCCAGTGGTGTGTTTCGCGAAGAGAAACCGTCGAGGAGGCCGACGGCGGTTGTCAGCAACGTTTTGGGAGACGATGTGCAGAGATGGCGCTGTGATGGTGGTCGGCGACGACAGTGGCGGCACGCATGTGACCAGCGACAGCCTGGGTGACGGTGGCAGCCGCATAGAGAGAGAGGAACGCGCAGTTAGAGGGAGCCGCGAGCTTCGCTGGGCAGTAAGCAAAATCACCCGATTCGGGTACTTCGGGACATTATTTCTTCAGATCTGTAAAGTATGAAGTCAATGCAAGTATCTATAAACCTCCATTTGGTCTGATTTAATATCTGAAATATTTTAGATACTATTTAGAATTTTTACTAACATGCATGTAATTTTATCTGCCCGATTTGTTTAATCTGAACATACATGTGTAGTTCATTGGCTAATTTGAATGTTTCTGGATTGGATTTTATGATTTTGGAAGGTTTAATATTTTTCTGAAAGTCTGAATAATTTATTGAACACTATATATTTTTATATCAGTATATTTGTATAAAAATGAGTATGAAACTTTGCATGGACCGTGCAATCACATGCACGTGTCGTGGTCACTACATTTGGATTTGGAGTATTTGATATTCTAGCCAGCTCCCAACGGGAAGATACTTTGATATTTGGAAATCCCTTTTTACTAGCAGGAAATGTTTGGAGTAGTGACCCTTTCTATTTTGATAATTTGACTTGACCTTAGAATATATTCAGACGTTTCAATATATCTGACAAGTTTGAGAATTGCACCCAAAATTACGAGTGGCAAATAATAGTGAGTGACTTTACCTATGGGTACAGAATACACGGGTGGCTATACATCTTGGCCTAATTTGCATTGAATTTTGCCTAAGGTTATCGGGACTATGTGTAACCCTTCCTCAAACTAGTCTTTAAATAATCAGAACACAAGTTTAAAGCATGATTTGTATCTTTGTATTGATTTGTATTGGATTTTGATTTGGATTTCAGATTTGAATTTGAGATTTGTCTATTTTGCCCTAAGTTGGGCAGTCTCGTACAATGATTTTGGACTATATGTTTTGATCCGGACTTTTGGACTATCTTTTACGACGTTGTTTCGACTTCTACGCACGCTATTGGATCATCCGACAATCAAATTTTGCCCCAGATCACAAGCTAATTGAGCTTTGGATTTGGACTCGAGCTTGGACTTGGACTTAGATTGGACTTCGGAATTGGCTGATTGCCTATTGGAATTTACCTATTGGAATTTGTCCAGATCACTCCCATTTTATATATATACATGTCCCAATGAGGACTATTTTATGATTTGGATATTTGTTTTGAATTTGGATATTTGATTTGTGTACGAGACTACAATAGGATTTTGCTGAAAACCCAGCTGGCTCTTGAGTGGCTCTACCGGGTGTGCGACGACATCCAATCCACTAGACCGAGCATTCCACTACGCGCGAGATGCGACGACGTCTTCAGCCGAAGGATAAGAACAGCACAAGAAGGCTCCAGATTCGAGCCTTGGCGACAACAACAATATTGCTTAAGCCATTATATGACAAATTGCTAAGAGAAGGTGCCCTTTATTCAAGTGAAAGATTACATAGGCCTTCTCAAAAAGCTATCTATACAAGAGAGGAACCAAAGACCGTAGTCCTACGGGTTAGAGGGTCCTGCCTCCTCAGGACTGCCGACCAAATGCATGCAACCCCATCATTATGGGGATTGAAAACTCCCACTGGAGCATACGGAGCAACGACAGAGGCAATGTAGTGACACAAGCATATTCCATCTCGAAACCTTGCGTCCAAGAGTCGGAAGGCCGGACTTGTGAGCAATCCTCAGACCATGCACCCCACTCTCGAAAGTCGACGAAAAGGCCCTCGGTTGCCTGCGGGTGTCCGCTACTCAACTGAATGACTTTCTGTCTCGGGGAGGCGACCTCGCTCCTCCAACACCGCTCGGCCCCCTTTTCACCCTCTTCTTGAGCCCGGCAAGCGCGCCCGGCGCACTGGACAAGGGCGGTGTGGAAGAGACACACTATACCAAGAGTTGGCAAAGAGCAAAGAAGGACGAACCGTCTATTAGTCCTAATCCGAGAGAATGCGCCACAAACGGAATTAGAGAACAAAATCTCCTGCTTGATAGGAAAAGACACCATACCCGAACAGAGGTTTCCTTCTTGGCGCTAGGGGACTCCTGCCCTCACAAGAGTCCCAGGAGCCCAAGGGCTCCATCCACTCGACCGCGTCAGCGCCTGTTACAGTCTCGCTAATAGCCTCCTCAGGCAGGATGGCCTCACCAGCGACCAGCCCCGAACCAACGATCCCAGGGAGCCAACTCCTCCGGCCGGATCCTCGATCTCAGTTCAGCTTCCTGCCGTGCATGGACGGCGTGTTCCTCCCTAAGCCTCGCCCAATATCGCTCGAGCTCCTCCAGAAAAGCAACGATTTAGTTTTGAGCTTGCGAGTTGACGTCGGTTAGTTGCGACGCCCTCGCCCCTGCCTTCGACCATGCTTTCTCAAAGAGAGTCGCTCGTGCCCGAGCTTGTTCAACCTCACCAACGACAGCCTGCACCCGGACCTCCATGTCCACTGCAGCTCTTAGGACATGACGAAGCGGCGTGCCGGCTCCCCCAAGGCTTTGATGCCGCGTGGAGTTGGGCGCCCCGTCGGATTCAAAGCTCAACGGTGCCCTTAGAATCCTCATCGGCCTGACGACAGAATGCTCTGAATGACAATACTCCGCTAAAGTTGCAGAAGGCCATTTGGGTGCAACAACCTTACGGTTTTCCGCGCATTGAGTGCGGGCGACCCTCGATGGCCATCCCTCCCTCCAGCGCCGACCAGCGTGCCCAGATCTGGGACTGATAGCGCCAGGCCAAAGAAGGACCGCTTCGGACCGTCCCGCTAACTGCCCAAGCACGGGCTGGAGGGATGGCCCTGGCAGGATAAGTTGAAGGCGGCCAGGCGTTGACAAGCAAATAACTGAGCATGTGTGACGGCGAGAGGGCCCCACTGTTCTAGAGGCGTAACATGCGAAGCGACAAAGAGAAGATTTGATGCATCAAACATAAAAGGCAAACTATTGCTTTTATTCATTGAAGCTTTTCTTTACAAAATACAAGGTTTGCGGCAGCAAAAGTACGAAAAAAGCAAAAATACAGCAATGGGCAAGAGGCTTAGGATAGCAACATTGCCGGAGGGAACCGGCCTAGGGACCGTGAGCACATTAGCTCACCCCTGTAGCACAACCACAGCGCCGATTCTGCCCCCGTACCGGTGTCTCCGATGCCTACCCACCACTGAAGGCACGTAAGAGGCCGCTGCCAGCGAAGGGAAGGCATCCGTCAGAAGACCCGACGGAGATGCAGCTCGCTCGCACGCACCCCAAGGGGACTCCAGGTTCCACCTCCTCTCCCGGCAGCATATATGAACTACCAGCCACGGTGAGAGACAGCAGCGACATGCCATTGCGGGAACAGAATCCCGGGAAACAGTGTGCCAATCCCGTTGCATTCCACCTACGGACTGGAGTCTTGGCTAGCCTTAGAGGAGGCACATGACAACAGCGGAGTGGCCGAACCACCCTCATTAGAACAAGGAATTGCGCACGAGAAGGACTTGATGACAGGCTTCAACAGCAACATCAGATCTCCTGTAAATCCATCTGACCCCTTCACGGAGCCCCTCGGGGTGTGGGGCAAGCCAAGGGCTTTGCATCACTTCTCCGAAGGATGGCTGTGCATGGATCTCCCCAGCTGGAGAACTCCACAATTTATGGCCGAGCCAGCACCCGACGAGCTCCCGAAGAGGTGCGCAACCCAATGACCGTTTATCACGAAATAGGAAAGCCATCAATGCGGAGCCGGACTGCAGGTGGCGAATCTTTCCTGGTAGAGCTTCGAATCCCTGCACCGCCCCTGAAAAGCTACATATTTGCATGGGGAAGGAATGGCGCCATAAAGGGATAAAAACTAGTGCATCTCGAGGAGAGCCTACGTGGACAACCAGCTGGACCCATGATGAACATGCCAGGCCCCGGCAATGGGCTGTCCCAGGCATGGAAGGCTAGTGTTAGGTCCAACTCAGAGGTGGGCCAAGAGCAGTAAAGGCCCAATTGGAGGGACGCCAGCCCAGTCGAGCAGCAAGGTCCAACCCCCTCTGTGAAGCCTAATAGGTCCAAGTGTGCAGCCTACGTGGCGCCCGAGGCCCACAGCCAATCAACGCTCCTACGCAGTCTGCAAAGGCAACTGAAGGTGGCAAAAATCACCGGACGAGGCTGAGAAGGTTCAAAGCCTGCAATCTCCTAGAGGCGATTCGAGCAGGATGGATCGTATCGCTCTGGGCCGTCATTTGTGCTGCAAGGCTAGGCTAGCCTTCTAGCCTCCATTAGGTTGTCCCTCACGAGGTCGTCAACAGATGTTTGCCCATTTTGCTTGTTTAGGAGATTGGAGGGCGCAACCCCCAGCGTGACATCTCTGTTCGGACGCGTGGGGCTTGAAAGCTGGTGTCAAACTGAGACCCGACCCGACTTGATTTGGCAGCCGGACATGGTCGCGCTGGATGTGACTCGAATGCCATCCCGTCCCTGGCGTGGGACATGGCTCGGACGGGAAAGAGTAGCGTCGAACTGGCTAGGCTCTGAATCGTCGACCATTTGTGGGACCTCTCCGCGCTTGAAGAGGATGCGGATCGTCTCGGGAATGGCAAGGCATTGTCGCTACGGGTTTTGGCCTAGCACCCTAGGACCGAATCGGTCTCTTCTTCGAGAGTGGGCCCCGTCGCTCGGATCCCTCCTGATACCGAGGCTGTCGCTCTGATGAGGTAGGCCCTGGGGGTCGTCTGGGTATGGGATCGAGGTTGTCAGGCCAATTGATCCTCTGAGGATGTTGACTCTCTTTGACCGCCAGGAAGCTGAACGGCAAAGCCCTCAGCGTCACATCTTCTGACGGGTATAACAAGTCCAGAGTGCCCGGCTGGATAGCGAGTGCTTGTTCGCTCGGGATCAACGTTCGTCCGCAGGGCTACCCATTGAGGGGTCGTTGCCATGGGGCGCTTCGCCTCCGATCGTTGCAGTAGCTCGCACTCAGGGTGTTGATCTTCTCCGACCATTTTGGAGCTGAAGGGCGGAGCCCCAGGCATGGCTCCCCAATGAGGGGTCATCACCATGGGAGGTAATGTCACTAGCTGATGTGCTGGCTAGAGCTCGAGAGTTGACCTTGTTTGTTTTGTCATTGTGAGGTGGAAAGACTTTGTATCGTTCCCACAGACGGCGCAAATATTGCATCCCTAGATCCGGGTTCTCTAGTGGATTAGGGAGCCTTCGGATTCCGCACCCGGGTCGAATCTCAAACGAGTCCGGTCTCCATTCTCCTCAACCTAGGCCCTACACAACACAAACTACAAATAAGATGTCAGAGAACGGCGGGAGGTTATCTCACCGCAAACACTTCGACGCTCAAATCAGATATTTTCTGCAATAAACGGAGGAGAGCACGCTTAGAAGTATGACGGGAGTGCAAAGATCCGATGATGAGGGGAGTGAGAGTGGGATGTATTTGGAGGGCTAGGCTCCATTGGGCGCTCGACTAAAGAGCGGCTCACTAGGTGGAGGATTGAGCTCCGAAGATGCGTCCGGTTGAAGGGCGGCTCACTAGACGGAGGACTAAGCTCCGAAGGTGTGCCCAATTGATGAGCGGCTCACTAGACGGAGGACTTAGCTCCGAAGACACGCCCGGTTGAGGGGCGGCTCACTAGTCGGAGGACTGAGTTTCGAAGGCACGCCCAATTGAGGGACGGCTCACTTAATGGATGACTGAACTCTGAAGGTGCACCTGGTTGAGGGGTGGCTCACTAGACGGGGGACTAAACTCCGAAGATGTGCCTGATTGAGGGGCGGCTCACTAGACAGAGGATTGAGCTCCGAATGTGCGCCCGGTTGAGAGGCGGCTCACTAGACAGAGGATTGAGCTCCGAAGAAGCGCCTGGTTGAGGGGCGGCTCACTAGACGAATGATTGAGCTCCGAAGATGTGCCCAGTTAAGGGACAGCTCACTAGACGGAGGACTGAGCTCCGAAGGTGCGCCCGGTTGAGGGGCGGCCCACTAGATGGTTCTGCGGAAGCTTTGGGACCAATAGTGCTTTAGGTGTCAGGTCCTTGGGCCTCAGGGATCAAAACCTGGGAGAGAATCCTCTTCCCTTAGCAAGAAAAAGTATTTATAGACCCCCCCTTGGGTGGCTTTGGCAGTTGGGACTTCCGACAAGCGCTTCACTAGGATTTGTCAGCCATTGCTTGCTAGCGGTGGGCCAGCGGCGTCAATTGTCGTTTTACGGGGGCAATGAGATCGTTGTCAGGTGTGAACCACGCCTAGTCTGCTGTCTATGCAAGGATTGGCCAAGTAGTTTGAAAGGACGGAGTGCGCTGTTGCTCGCAACGCTAACCCGTCTCCCCATTGGATGGTGTCTTCTATGCTGATTTCCGCCTCCTGCAGTTGTCTTAGCAGACTGCATAGGCACGTTGATTGGCTGTGGGCCTGGGACGCCACGTAGGCTGCACACTTGGACCTATTGGGCTTCACAGAGGGAGTTGGACCTTGCTACTCGATTGGGCTGGCATCCCTCCAATTGGGCCTTGCTGCTCTTGGTACACCTCCGAGTTGGACCCAACAAGTAGACACTGTCTCACAAGGCGTAGCCAGCCAATACAACTTTTGAGATGTAGCTGAAACACCATTGGGCTAGAGCGTTCTCTATGACCTTTACTAAAAGCCTCGTAGGCGTGTTCATCTTACTTTGGAAAATAAGCTAACTTGTTCCCACATATGGGTCATGAAGCATGCTTAAAACTAGATTTAGATCCGAGGATTCTTAGAGCGAGCTCTTCGATCCTTCAATCCAAATCTTACACACCACAAACCGAAAAGTGAGTCCAAAGAGATAAGACTAACTCTCCAGTCTATTCTTGGATGATCAAATCAGCAATATTGTCTAACTAATGAGTTAGAAAATGTGTGGAAAATAGTGCCAAAAATTAGAGGACCAAGTTTTGAGCATATTTTATACAGCGGAGGTGTATTAGAAAACAAACTCCTAACCTCTTTAATTTGCAGGCTTAAGTCTTGCGATGAGATTGAGGGATCGAAGATCTTTTTAATCATAGGATGTTAGATTATAAGATGCCCTACAATGTTAAATGGCTTTTTTGTAGGGGGTGTAGGGCCCATTCAATGGCTAGTTAAGTAATCTCTCGTAATTGACAGTTTTTCTACTTAGAATCCATTGATAGTTACTTAGCAGGTGATTTCCTTCTGAGTAGTTAGTGTCTTTAGGCTAACTATCACATCTATGAATATGACTTAATGAATTGTTCTAGACAATTTTGCTGACTAGAATTTTAATATTGTGTCAAGTCTCCTTAATTTCAAGATTCAACAACCATATTCACGAACGTGGTCTTAGTCAATAGTTTCAAATGATTTGTTGACTATAGTCTTAATGTTGGGCCATATTTCCTCAATTTCAAAATTCAACTGTCATATTTATGAACGTAGACTGAGTGAGTAGTCTCAAACGATTTGTTAACTAGAGTCGTAATGTTTAATCATATCTTGTCAATTTTAAGATCCAATTGTCACATTTATGGACATCAGCTTAGTAAGTAGTTTCAAACAGTTTGTTAAAAGTTTATGACTGACATGGAGCCTCCTCTAGTGAAGGCTTTTTTTTACTATGCCAACTACTCTAGTCATTCTAATAGACTAGTTGTCTAGCTTGAATGATGAGTTGGTGTTAAAGGATCAAGAAATTGGCTAAATATGGAAGGTTGACTATCTAGGTTAATGATTCGCCCTCCTTGGCTCACCCCTTCTAATCTACCTTCACCTATAGTCTTCATTTGCAAAGTACTCTGATTCTTTTAATTCGTTGATAGCTACATCACCCAATCACCTGGCTTGTTACTGAAGCATTTAAATTTGAGCCAATTGATGGCAGTTAGGTCCCTAAACCAAGTAGCTGATAACTTGATCTCTGAAAATTTGGATCTATCGTCTCAATTTCAACTAGAAGCCGATAAGTATCTGTTAGCTCGAATTTTAGTCAAACCCATCAATATACAAATGAATAGAACCAACATATAAACAGGGTTTTTTCATCTCTTTTTCTTCTATAGTTTACATTATCAAATACCTCACTTCTTGTGACAATGGAATACAAGAAGCTCGGATTATCTATATGCACAAATAAAATGAATTTCATCCATCTAAATTAATGGAAAAAACCTTCCACCACTCGATATGCAATCAAGTGAATTTGTAATTGGCTGCTTTTCAAAGATCTGGCAATAGAATTGAACTCCTTATAGTGGTTACGGCCACTTTTTCATGTTGATCTAGAGGAGACCAAAATTGCATGGTCCAGTAACTATTCATAACGAATCAACTACACTGAGAAGAATGCATAGGCCAGACGTCAAAACTGTATCAAAATAATTATACAAGCAAAACGCACCAAAAGTCAGGCATGAACATACATCTATTTTTTTTCACCTATCTCTTATTCAAAATAAATTACTTTGTAACGAAGAAGTTTCCAAACTAGCAAAATGAACTGAACCGATTATAACGAAAAAGTTTCCAAAATAGCAAAATGAACTGAGCCGATTAAGATATGTCAACAAATATTCTGAACATGGAAATACCAAAGACAACATCACTATCCCAGAGCAATTGACGCACAGCATCACAACAAAGGCTAACTATTAAATATTTTCAAAGGAAAAGGCAAATCCATTACGGATGAACTATGTTCAACCTAATCCGTAGAAAGATACTCACAAATATCACAAAATCACAAACCCACAAATCACATATAACAAAACACTTGAAGCATCATAAGAAAACAAATCAATTAACCAAAAACAAAATAATCAAACAAAAAGCATATCTATAGAAGTCTAAGCTATTCAGACCAGTGAATCACATTAATCAACTTAAGCACAAGAAGAATCCAAAAAAAAAAAAATATCCATCCAGAATAACTTAAAAAGCAAAAACGAATAGAGAGAACCTCAACGGATAATAAGAGATAGACAGAGACAGAGAGACAGCAAGAGATAGAGAATTCGGACCTTCATCACAATAGAGGACGCCATGGCGAGAAGCACTCGAAGAAGCGAACCAGTCAAAAACTTTTAGCAATTCAAAAACCCTAACGCGAAGCTGATGAAGAGACGGTAAGAAGATGTCAAAGCTCAGAGACAATCGGAAGAGGAAAAATTTTGGGGGTTTTATCGAATATCTCAAAATTCACTCACACATTACACGAGTACACGTGATCCGGTGATCTCTCACTCTTAGTGGGCATTCATACTAAGAGCTTTTCGCTGTTTCTTCTTCAGAAAGAAAGACTACACCGCTAAGGAAACGAAAGTCCACTGGTCTGCTTAATCAGTTCGGCATTCTATTATAAACGTGTTTCTACCCAAAAAGTATCAGCCAAGAAGGATCAAACAGCCCGAACGGAAATGGGCCGGGTCACAACCTTTTGGTTGTTTTTTAGCTAAAGTGGAGATAAGTTTAGATGTTTAAAATATATAAATTAGATTATCCATATTATTATTTTAGATTTAGATATTCAATGCAACACATGTAATGCACTGAACTATCTATAATAATCGTCAACATAATTAAATAATTTATCTTAATTTTTAAAATAATTAAATATATATTTTTTTAATTTACTTTTAAATGGTTATATTCCTTTTATCTTTTTTTTCCTAGTAATCAAATTTTATTTTTTGTATCATCCAAGAGCTATATTCTTTGTCTTTATTCAAACAATCACATTTTATTTATCATATTTTTAAATGATAATATTATTTTTTTAATTTTTTTTAACTGTTAGATTTTATTTATTGTTACACTTTAACGATCGTATTTTAGTATATAAATATAAAATATATTGTCTATGAGTTTTATCATGCTATATCTAAACTTGTAGAGTATACAATGAATAAATCGCCAGATTTAGTATGGAAGACAAGTTTTACAGATGAACTGTCAGTACGAAACGGTTTACCTAAAATATAAAGATATTGTCATATTAGTAAG
>JAOVVI020004152.1:6099-18018 GCA_028571085.2 Nepenthes alata | reverse complement strand
CTGTTAGGGTCGGACGTGGATACCATAAGACTTCTTCGGACCACTGTGTCTTTGTTCAGAAGTTCACGAAAAACGACTTTGTCATCCTTCTCCTTTATGTGGATGACATGCTGGTTGTCGGACAAAACAGTACTCGGATCAAGGAGCTGAAGAAGCAACTGGGACAGTCTTTCGCCATGAAAGACCTCGGACCGGCGAAACAGATTCTAGGGATAAGAATTTCTTACGACCGAAAGGGCAAGAAGTTCTGGCTATCCCAGGAATGCTACGTTGAAAAAGTACTTCAGAGATTCAACATGGAAGGTTCCAAGTCTGTCAGTACTCCATTGGCCAACCATTTTAGGCTGAGTAAGCAGAAGTGTCTGTCCTCGGACACTGAGAAGGCGCGCATGAGTAAGATTCCTTACTCTTCGACAGTTGGCAGCTTAATGTATGCGGCTGTGTGTACGCGGCCGGACATTGCTCATGCGGTTGGTCTTGTGAGCAGATTTCTTTCAAACCCAGGTACGGAGCATTGGTCCGCGGTCAAATGGATCTTCAGATATCTACGCGGAACCTCCAAGATGGGTTTACAGTTTGGAAAAGAAAAGCCTCAGCTGATTGCGTACACGGACGCAGACATGGCCGGGGACATTGATTCTCGGACATCAACGTCCGGATACTTGGTGAAATTTGCGGGAGGGACGGTCTCCTGGCAGTCCAAGTTACAGAAGTGCGTCGCTCTCTCCACAACGGAAGCGGAGTTTATTGTTGTGACCGAGTTCTCTAAGGAAATGATTTTGATGAAGAGGTTCATCCATGAATTGGGTCTAAGGCAAGAGACGTACGAGGTCCTTTGTGATAGTCAAAGTGTCATTCACTTATGTAAAAACTCCTCATTTCATTCGAGGTTAAAGCACATTGACGTGCGTTATCATTGGATGAGAGATATTTTTGATGATGGGTAGCTATCAATTGGAAAGGTCTGCTCGGATGAAAATGGCACGGACATGTTGACCAAAATTTTACTGAAAGGAAAGTTGAAAGCTTGTTATGATATTGCCGGTCTGACTAACTTCACTCCCACTCGGTCATGAGGGGAAGTTTGTTAGGGTCACTCCCGAGTGGTACTTAAGTCCGCGGACTCCATTGAAGGAATGGACGAGGACGTTGATGATTGGTTTGAGAAGTTTGTCATTGGTTGAGGACTCTTTGAGGCGTCGTGTCCGAGCGGTTGCTAATGACATGGACGAGGACCCTAAGATCGTAGGCGTTGACCCTATCTTCGTAGGCCTGCAACAGCCGTATTTTGTATGTGAGTTGGTCACCTACCCTGATTGGAAGTTGTGATGGCTACAACTTTTCAGGTGTCAGGCCTGCCATTCTGGCCAAGCATGCGCCTGCCTTGGCAGGCCTAGGCGACGTAGTCCTGCCACCCTAGCGTCAGTAGGGTGGTCGGCTGTCTACTATGACATTTGACTATTTATACAAGGCTTGTGTGCCCTTCCTCAGTAGCGGGCAGAAGGAGGCGTGTGCTACCAAAAGGGATTTGGAGAGCTTGTGCTTGGAGTGAGCCTTGAGAGAGTTGTGGGCAAGCTTTGTTGTAAAGATAGAGTGAGAAACACTTTGAGAGAGAAATTGTAACACTTGAGATTGTTTTCTTTCGTTTGAGCTTGTGTAGCCAACACTTGTAAACAATCCTTTTATAGTGTATTCTCTCGTGGTTTTTCCCTTATAGAAAGAAGGGTTTTCCACGTTAAAATTTCGTGTGTTCTCTCCCGTTTTCTATCCTTACTTTTCTTGTCCGTCCGAGAGCTCTGCTCTGTGTAGCTGTCCGAGACCTTTTGTCCGCTCGGTCACCGTGCCTTCCGCGTGTTTTGCGCCAACAATATATATGTGTGTGTGGAGAGAGAGAGAGAGAGAGAGAGAAGAAGCGGGGCTCTGGGTCTGGATTTCTGAGGATCGAAAAGTTGGAGACTTTCAAATTTATAGAATTTCTGTGCTGTTTCCCATTTTTATATGTTTTGGACGTTCCCCCGCTTTTGACAATGCCAAACAGATCCCGGGTTTGATAATCGGAGTAAAGAATATTTTAAACGATAAATAATTAATTTCATCATTTATATTTAATTACATTGGTTGAAGTTTTAAGGTTTTTTCACATAAAAAATTGAATCAAATAATAATTAGAATTTACCACAATAGTAAATAATAGATGTATAAATGACAAATTCAAAATAATAATTTCACGTACAATGACATACATTATCATATTAAAAAATTTATAAGTTCGCCAAACAAAATATGAAAAGAAAGATACATCAGAACTTTACTGTTTGATATAATCCAACATTAAAGTATATATACTATTTAATAACATCATATTATATTAATTATATTATATTATAATATATATATATATATTTGTCATTTCAAAATAATAATTTCACATGCAATGACATACATTATCATATTTAAAAAATTATAAGTTTGCCAAATAAAATATGAAAAGAAATAAGGCAATAGTAAAAGATACATTAGAACTTTATGTTTGATATAGTCCAACGTTAAAGTATATATATTATTTAATAACCTTGATGGGTATGCCTATAATGGGTTAGTCCAAGAAGGAGGAACGACTCAGATCCACAACGGTCCATTTACGCCTGGACGATCAACGCTCATCGTTGACCGGACGAAAGATTAAGTGAGCCAAAAGAAACCCAAGAGTAGGACGGACAACTTACTTTCAAGACGGTCAACGTTTCTGTTGACTGGCGGCAGGTCCAGCTGATCATCTGAAAATTAGGCCTCAAGTGGGCCAAGCCTAGTTTGGCCAACGCGACCATACACGACCAGCAACAGTCCCCTCCCTTGATTTCGCACTTTCCATAGAAGGCAATCTCAATTGCAACGGTTATCAGCAGATTCAACGCGCATCCTGAAGGAAAGCGCCAGAATCCTTCTCCTATTTACAATAAACCTTAATGGTTATAGAACGAAGAGGGAAAGCAATTAAGGCAATGCTTGTTACTGCCATAAAGACTCCACACCATAAAAGGCAGCGAGCCTAACAGAGCGCGGGAATCAAACCTTTATGCACAAGGAAGGTATCGTAGCATAGCGGCTATAAAAGGCCACGGAGTTCTCGCTCCAAGGTAAACATTCATTCGCCCACAATAAGCTCACACACTTTCGTTTGCCCACAAAAACTCTAGGCAAAAAAGCTCACAAGCTTTCAGACTTCGTACACTCTCACTCTCTTTGTCACTATGTTCCTAACGAACACAATGCTTAAAGCTGGTGCTCCTCACGAGCCAATAAAGCCTCTCTCAACGAGAACACTCACCCATCCAAAACAATCTTTGCATTTCATTGCATTCTTTACTTTTACCTTCTTAATTTGAAGGCTATTTCTGACTTGAGCGTCAGAGTGTTGACGAGAACACTCACCTAATTTCTTGTTCGTAGTTGTGGTGTATAAGATCTAGACTTAGTGGACGGAGTCAAATTCAGACGAACAACTTGGCCCAATTCTGTTCGAAACTTGGATCCATGACACATTATTGACATCATCTATGGGAAACTTGCAAAAAGCAAACCACTTTTCTCTGTAATTTCACTCTCTCAGAATCGCTTTCCATCAGTCATAATGGTGAATACAAGGGTGCAAACTAGCAAGCCCGCTAGAGACATGACCTCACCTAACCAGGGCCACGCTGCTGGTAACCAGGTCAACGGGGTGGTCAATGATGTGCCTGCACCATTCTTCCAGAATTTGGCAGAGAGTATGAGCAACATGAACATAATGTTCCAAATGCTCTGCTCCCGCTAGGAAAACGCATAATAAGGGGCTTTGCCCGCAACAGTCCCTGCTCTAACCTTCAGGAGGGGAGGCCAGAAGAAAAAGAAACCCTCCAAGATGACCAGGAGGCCGGGAAACACTCAGACTCATGAGGCCTCACACTCCCAGAGCCGTTCAAGGCTCGAAGAACATTTGGGCAATAGGACTCCAGAGGAGAGTCCAGAACGAAGGAATCCCCAATATTCTCAGGCGGAGACCTCCCCTCAGGCTCAGGAGGGAGCCTCTAGGATCATTAGATCCGCTGGTGGTAGTAGCCGGTCGACTACTCACCATGTCAAAGAAAGGACAAAGTTGAGAACCTACCTCAACTCTAAAAGAACTGGTGATGCCATCCCCCACAAATTTGAGGGTGGAGAAGATCCTGAAACGCGTGTTTAAGGATGATGAACATGCCATGGATCTGGACAGATCTCCCTTCACGACACAGGTCTTGAACCGTCCTATGCCGACTAAGTTCAAGATACCAACCCTTGACTCTTACAATGGGAGCGCTGATCCAATGGATCACCTCAATCATTTTCGCACTCATCTAAGTCTACAAGGGTTGGAGGATGCAGCCATGTGCCGCTGCTTTCCTCTTACGCTAAAGGGAGATGCCTGCATCTGGTTCCATCATCTCCCATCAGATTCAATCTGGAGCTTCCGAGAGCTTTCTGACCTCTTCTTGTCGCAATACGCCTCCAGCCGTCGAAAAGAGAATCAGCCTTGGTATCTCTCCTATATCAAGTAGAAGAAAGGAGAGAATCTAGGGGAGTTCCTAGATCGCTTCGTGGCAAAGGCGACGAGAATCCCCAGGTTCACAGAAGAGATGAAGTTTAGCAGTTTCATTTCTACTTTAACGCATGGGGATTTCTTCAGGAACTTGGCGAATAAAAATCTGCAACTCTTCCGGGAGGCAGAATCTATCACTAGAGCCTATGAAGCAGCAGAAGAGGCAAAGGAGACTAAGCATCTCGAGCAGACTGAATAGCCTCGCTCTTTCCCAACTATGGGAAAGAGGAAGCACCACAGCGGTGATCACCCCCATCGGAAGCAACACAGGACTAGAGCACCATAACAGAAGGACTACAAGCCGATCAACCTGACTTCTCTAACTAATATGCACTTCAATGTCCTTATACAAATCCATTGGAAAACATTTCTTAAGTGGCCAAAACCACTTAAGAAAGCAGAGGGAGGAAATCCAGCCAAGTATTGTGATTTCCATCGATCTCCCGGACACTCCATGAAAGATTGCAAGATGCTTCAGTAGGAGATCGAGGAGCTTATCCGGAGGGACCACCTCACCAGCTAAAGAGTTCTCAGCCAGATGATTGACCGTCTATAGTGATTCAGAGCTGGTCGTCAACCAGGTTAGTAGGAGCTTCGAGGCATGCAACCCCCATTTGGTCAAATACTTGACCGAGGTGAAGGAATCCAGTCGGAGATTTGACAAGGTGACCATGGCCCATGTTCCTCAAACTGAGAACTGGAAGGCCAACCAACTTGCTAGGGCAGTGGCGGCTAAAAATCTATAACAGTATTCAAGGGACATGCGGAAAGTCCTGAGCACTCCCAGCACTGAGGAACGGGAAGCCATGCAAATCTCTGATGCAGAGAGTTGGATGACACATTACCAAAGATACCTGGTGGACAGAGCATTGCCAAACAACATGGACGAGGCCAAGTGGATCAAGAAGATGACTGGTTAGTACACCATAGTTGATGGACAGTTATATAGCCGTGGCTACTCGACTCCGCACCTCTAGTGCTTAACTCCTGACGAGGCAAACTGCACTTTGAGCGAAGTTCACCTTGGGATCTGCGGATCGCATATCGGCGGCAAAAACCTAGCGTTCAAAATACATGCTAGGGATACTACTAGCCAACGATGAAGAAAGACGCCCTCGACTTCGTTAAGAAGTGTAAAAATTGCCAGCTCCACGGTAATCTTCACCATTAACTACTCGCTGAGTTGAGGACTCTGCAAGCTCCTTGGCCTTTTGCGCAATGGGGGCTCGATATTCTCGGCCCATTTCCCATTGCTACTGGGAAAATGAAGTTAGTCATCATTGACATCAACTATTTCACCAAATGGGTCAAATCCGCCCCGCTATCCAAGATCACAGAGTATGACGCTTTAAAATTCATTCGCTAGAGCATAATCAGTAGATTTGGAGTTTTCGAGGTCATAGTGACTGACAACGGAACCCAATTCACCAAAAAATATTTCACCAAGTATTGCACCAATCTAGATATCAGATTGGTCCACACTTTGGTGGCATACCCGCAAGCCAATGGACAGATAAGGTCACAAACTGTACAATACTCCATGGTCTGAAGACTAAGTTGGAGGACACAGGGGGCTTCTAGGTCGACGAATGCCCTCCATCCTATAGTCTTACCGGATGACTCTAAAGGAACCAACTTGTGAGACGCCCTTTAGTCTCTATTACGAGACCGAAGCAGTAATTCTGGTCGAGATTAGGCTTCGGAGTTTGAGGGTTGAGTCTTTTGACACCCAAGGTAAATCCCAGAAAATTTGAGAGCACCTAGACTTGTTGGAGGAAGCCCGCGACGCTGCTAGACCGTGGACAGTGGCCTACTAACAACGAGTCGCACGCTATTACAGCAAGAAGATAAAAGCACGACAATTGAAAGTTGGGGACATGGTCTTGCGAAGCATCAAGGCTCAGGTAAGACCACTAGCCATAATAAACTTTCTCCGAATCGGGAAGGCTCTTTTATAGTCTCCGCCATTCTGTGGAATGGAGCGTACAAACTCCATACCCAGAATGAAAAGTTGGTTCCACAGAATTGGAACGTGATCCACCTCAAGTGCTACTTCCAATAAGGGCACGGTAGGTCATCCATGTTACACGTGCATGCTTGTAATGTATATATTGATGTTAATAAAATAAGAGTGCTTTTTCATTCGTGCTATGTTTTCTTTTGTTTCTCTTTCTGTTCCATGTGCATGTGTGTTTGCTTGCAGGGATATATGACCTAGATTGGTCCTAAGTCGGGCAAAGTTTCACCCACTCGTAACTAAACCCTGGTCATCCAGGCAGCCCATAAGTGATCATAACTAAACCTTGGTTATCCAGGTGATCCGTAGGAAGTCGTAGTTAAACCCTGGTCATCCAAGCGTCCTATCAACAGTCAAATTAAACCTTGGTCATCCAAGTAGCCCATTCGCAGTCAAAATCTTAGGGGGCTTAAACAACACATGCGACAACCTCCTTCACTAGGAGATAGTGTGATGGAACAGTTTTTTTTATCCTCAGATAATTCCATCAAGAAGAGAAACAGGAACCTAAACCCAATTAACTACTTAAAGTTTTAAGAAAAAAACAGATCGAGTTTTCTCTAAAATTGAGTTGGACAGGATTTATAGAACCTGCTTATAAACTGCAAATATATAGTATAACATCATAGACCCTATCCATAAACAATCTCATCACAAACACAGGATCACAAACGTCGTATAGCTCTCTACAACTTACAATTCACGTTTCCTATCCACTATACTAACAGTTCAGAAGTAAAATTCCATATAGGACCTATACAGAATATCCAGAAAACATATAGCAGTAGTAGAAATATTAACCTGCGGAAGCATAGTTTCCTGTTTTATCACATGTATTTTTATATATTGAATCCATATACATATAATCTGTATACAAAACCATATATCAAAGTCAGGTCTTTACAATTCAGTTGCCTCTTTTCTAGGTTTTCCAAAACTCTTCAGATCTCCAAAAGTCTTTAGGTGAGCTTTAGGTCACTCCTCCTCATCCGGTACTAGCTCTACAGTCATATCTGGAAGGAAAAAAATAGTAAAATAGTGAGTCAAAGCTCAGTAAGATACATGCAGTTATGTAGTAAAATTCTATTATGCAGAAAAGTTATGCGGTCATATTAAAGCGTGAAAGTATTCAGGGTCAGAACAATGCAAGGAAATAGAAAAGGCATAATTTGGTATTAAAATTAAGTTTTGGAAAACAAAAGTCAATAAAACATGCTTTTGTGCAGAACATAAGTGAATGTGAACAGTTAACATGAGAATATTCCTTCATGGCGGTAGCAGAAAGTGCATGAAAGTAGAGAAAGCTTAATACAATGAAATTAAGCAGAACATGGTGAAACATGCTTTTAGAGAACAAATACCATTTTTTAGATACAAAAAAGTAGTAAAAATAAAAAATAACGTCTGAAATACACTTGCCTGAGCCCGCTCTACAGTTACCGTAACTCGGATCGGGACTAGACGGTAGATTTTATCCTTTTCTTTCTTTTCTCTTTCCTTCCTCTCTTCTCTCCTTCGTGCTTCTACGTTGTGGCTGAGGAAAAATGAACCCCAACCCTTAATTTTCCACTTAAAATGCATGAGAAAAGAAGAACACGCATGGGACACGTGACCGGCCACTCGAGCACCGGTCGAGCGGTGCTCGAGTGGTGGCTTGCGTAAAAGTGCACTCAAGCGGTGTTCGAGTGCCCTGCTCGTAGTTGGGGACCACTCCCACCTGTGCTCGAGCGGTCCTCAAGCAGTTACTTGCGCATTTTCATTCCTAGATGCGCTCGAACGCCCTACACTTCCTTGGCCCATTTTGCCTCGTTTTGTTTTGGTACCAAATTTTTCCACATATTTAAGCCTAAATATGATTTCCATTCATATAATTAATCCATAATTATCATATTTTGGGATCGGGATCTCACATTCTTACCCACTTAAAGAAATTTTGTCCTTGAAATTAAATAGAGCTACATACCTCAAGAAAATAAATGTGGATATTCACTTCGAATTTCCTCCTCGTGCTCCCAGGTGGCCCCCTCCGGTGAATGATTCTTCCATAGCACTTTCACCAGGGGAATGGTCTTAGTACGCAACCTCTGATCCATACGATCCAGAATCTGTGTCGGCTCCTCGATATAGGATAAACCCTTATCAATAGTCAAGGGTTCATACTCAATCACGTAAGTAGGATCGTGGACGTACTTTTGAAGCATCGATACATGGAATACATCGTGTACGCCTGCCAAACTAGGTGGTAACGCTAACCTGTAAGCTACCTCCCCGATCCTCTCCAGAATCTTAAAAGGACAAATAAATTGCAACTTTTGTTTTCCTTTTACCCTAAACTTGAAAGTTCCCTTTGATGGTGAAAATTTCAGAAAAATAAAATCTCCTACCTCAAAGCTCAATTCTTTCCTCATCTGGTCTGCATAATTTTTTTGTCTACTTTGAGCAATTTTCAAATTATCATGAATCAGTTTGATTTTCTCCATAATTTCTTTCATAATTTCAGGGCCTAAAATTCTCTTATCTCCGATCTCCTCCCAATAAATCGACGACCTGCATTTTCTCCCATACAGTGCCTCAAAAGGCACAATGCTGATGTTAGCCTAATAATTGTTATTATATGCAAATTCAGCCAGTGCCAGATTACTGTTCCAAGATCTTTCATTTCCAACACCGAAGCCCTCAGCATATCCTCAAAAATCTGAATGGTACGCTCTGATTGGCCATCAGTCTGGGGGTGATACGCAGTATTGAACTTCAATTTCATCCCCAACTCCTTATGCAAACTCTCCCAACACATTGAGACAAAACGGAGATACCTATCAGACACAATAGAAGCAGGAACTCCGTGAAGCCTCACAATTTCATTCACATATAATTGGGCCAGTTTGTCATGTGAATATCTCATCCTAATCACTAAGAAGTGGGCTGATTTTATCAGCTGATCAACTATAACCCAAATGTCATCATGATTCCTTGGAGTCCTCGACAGTCCTAATAGAAAATCCATAGTAATATCTTCCTATTTCGAGCTTGGGATTGGCATTGGTTGCAACAACCCAGAAGGCTTCCTTCTTTTAGCTTTCAGTTGTTGATATACAAGGTATTTCTTCATATAAATCATAATATCCCTTTTCATATTCCTCCACCAGAAAGTTTTCTTTAGATCCTGATACATTTTATTCGTCCCTAGGTGGATTGTATATCGAGATCTATGAGCTTCCTTCAAGATCTTTTCCTTCAATTCCCTATCTTTCGGTATACATAATCGGTCTTTAAACCTCAATACTCTATTAGTCTGGATATTAAAATTAGCTCGAGAGTCCCCACTCAGATCACTTACATTATCCACAAGGAACAGATCATTAACTTGCTTCTCCTTAACTTCGTTAATTACCTTTGGTTGGATCTGAAGATAACACAGGAGCATCCTATCACCCTTAGTATAATGTTGGATATCACACTGCTTCAAATAATCCAACATTTTTATCTTGTTAACTTGCAACATGACTACATAACCTGATCGACGGCTCAATGCATCTGCAACTACGTTATCCTTCCCTGGCTTATACTGTATTTCACAGTCAAAATCTTTCAAGAAATCTAGCCACCACCTTTGCCTCATATTAAATTCCTTTTGTAAAAATAGGTACTTCAAACTTTTGTGATCAGAATACACAATGAATTTTTCACCATACAAGTAATGTTTCCAAAATTTTAAGGCAAACACCACAGCAGCTAATTTTAGATCATGAGGCGGGTAGTTCTTTTCATGCACCTTTAGTTACCTAGACGCCTAAGCCACTACCTTGCCATGCTACATCAATACACATCCTAAACCCACCTTATAGGCATCATAGTACACTTTAAAGCCTCCTGAACCCTCTGGAATAACCAATACAAGAGCAGTAGTCAAGCGATCTTTCAGCTTCTAAAAACTCTGATCACATTCCTCAATCTAGTCAAATTTAGCCTCATTCTACAATTGAGTTAGAGGCATAGCAATCTGTGAGAAATTCTCTACAAAATGCCTGTAATAACCTGCAATGTTTAGAAAGCTCCTAACCTCAGTCACAGAAGTCAGCCTACTCCAATTCGTAACAGCCTTCACCTTCTTTGGATCCATAAAAATACCACCATAAGAAATTACATGGCCTAGAAATATCACCATCTCCAGCCAGAACTCACATTTACTCAGTTTAGCATACAATTTCTCCTCACAAAGCACTTGAAGTACTATCCTCAGATGAGTTTCATGCTCCTCATAGTCCTTTGAATATATTAGAATGTCATCGAAAAAAACTATCACAAATTTATCCAGATATGGCCTAAACACCCTATTAATCAGATCCATAAAAGCGGTTGGAGTATTCGTAATAATCAAACCATAACGTGTCCTAAAAGCGGTCTTAGCTATATCTTCTAGCTTAATCTTGAACTGATAATAATCAGACCTCAAATTGTTTTTTGAGAACACCCGAGATCCTTACAATTGATCAAATAAATCATCAATAAGTGGCAGAGGATACTTATTCTTAATTGTGATTTTATTTAACTCAAGATAGTCAACACATAGCCGCAAGGACCCATCTTTCTTCCTTACAAACAATACTGGTACTCCCCAAGAAGAGACACTCGGTCTGATAAAACTGTTATCTAATAGTTCCTGTAATTGTAATTTCAACTCCTACAATTCAGCCGGAGCCATAGGATAAGGGGCCTTAAAAATTGGACTAACATCGGGAATAATAGCAATTTCAAACTCAATCTTGCGGTGTGGAGGCAATCCAGGTAACTCCTTCGAAAATACATTTTCAAAATCACAAACAATTAGGATGTCTTTAGCCGGCACACTATGACTCCCAGTGGTACAAGCATATGCTAGGTAAGCTTTACACCCACTTTTCATCAAATGCTTAGCATATAAAGAAGAAATTAATACAGGCACCTCCTTCTTCCTAATGCCTTGAAAG
Source organism: Nepenthes alata (assembly GCA_028571085.2). NCBI lineage: Eukaryota > Viridiplantae > Streptophyta > Magnoliopsida > Caryophyllales > Nepenthaceae > Nepenthes > Nepenthes alata. The sequence continues at coordinate 6,419 of JAOVVI020004152.1, read as the reverse complement.
AAAAAGGATTCCATCCCAAGAATATCAAAGCAAACCCTTTTCAGAAAATAATCAATATTTACATGGTATTTAGCCAACCAGTCCATCCCCAGAATCACATCAAAATTACCCATGTTCAATAACATCAAATCCACAATCAAACATTTTCCATTCACCTCAACCACACATCGAGAATACACAATATCAGTAATCACAGGGGATCCAATGGGAGTTAACACAGTTAATTCATAATCTAAAATACACGGGGTAGATACAATGCAACATGCAGTCCGTGGAAAAATAAAAGAGTGGGTTGACCCTGAATCAAACAATATAGATGC
>JAOVVI020004151.1:0-18019 GCA_028571085.2 Nepenthes alata | reverse complement strand
GAAAGTCCGGAGGACAACTGTTCAGACGGTCAACAGAAGTGTTGACCGGTGGTAAAGAACTCTGGCGGGCTACAGCAAGCCGCCCGTTATAAAAATTCTGTTCGTTGCCAACTCAGCAGATTCGTTGGAGATACGTGATCTCAGGCGGTTACGCTGAAGGCGATTTTTGGAGCAGAAGATATTCTTATTATTGGAAGGGATTAATTTCCTTGAAATGTGTGAGTGAACGAGTTAGTTTTACACAGACATAGAGAGAGGTGGTGTGTACGAGAGAAAACCAGGGGAGAGAAAAACGGTGAAGGAGTATTTTTCGATTTCTCTTTTCGCTCTCGATTGTAATCTCCAAAATCTCACATAGTGAAAATACGTTTTCAATGGACGAACTGTCCCGTGATTTTTTCCTTGATTGAGAAGGGTTTTCCACGTAAAATCTTGTGTTCATCGTTATGTTTCAATTCGTCTTTTCTGTGTTGCTTCATTGATAGAGGGAAAGTATTCCGCGCTTCTTTCCCAACAAATATGAAGTTAGAACGAGTGAGTACTATAAGTAGAATAAGCATAGTTTATTAATAATATATACAAGTCAAGAATAATTCGAAATATGAAAATAGACTAACCCGTTTCTAATCTAAATAATAGTGAAAACACCAGGATCGATTGAATTATCGACAGTAGTTTAAGTTCGGGGTATAATCATAAACAAAAAAACCCACTTTTTACCGCATAAATATTATGCAATTTGAAGAATAGAAGAGAAAATAATATGCCCACGTAATGTTATCGCTCACCTCATGATCAAACATGAGATTAAATTGCCTCACTATATATATATATATAGTTTTTATTATTTCTAAAAGGAAAATATGGATCGTCTGATTCATTCAATGGCTTTTAAGAGCCATGACAAAGGCTGCGACGTCTGTACGGTGTTGCAGCCCCCCTAGTCATGACTGAGGAGAGGGGCATTAGGGGAGCTGCATTGTATAGGGTCTCGTAGCCCCCGTTACTCTATATCATATATTAAATTAATATTTATTAACGGCCTAGTGGGAGAACATGCCCAAAAGTTGGGAAACCCAGGACGGTCAACGCGCACACGGACGGTCAACTCAAACGTTGACCGTCTGCATACTGTAGCTATTGGGTTCAACGGTGATTTTTCATACAGTTATGGATCCGGCTCACTTGGGCCCACTATCCATCAGACGCCCAATGACGACTTTCCTCACATCTTTCATAATCCCACCTGGCTCCCGAAATGGATATTGACAAAGTCGACACCCTTCACATAAGGAATGCGCCATATTTTTTTAATATCCTGTCAATTGGGGATTCCAACAATAAAATATACCAAAAGAAGGTGAGCAGTTTGGAAAGATGCTAGTCGCCACAGAAGGAAACTGCATTGCTCTTTTTGGCAACTGACGTCTGCTCCGAAAGTCAAGCCAACCAAGAATCACATAGGGAATCACTCATTCTAAATGAGAAAGATTACCCTCTCAATCATAAATAAACCATTAGATCATTATTCAATGTACGCTTTCTGTTACGCAAACATATGCACCAAACTCGAACATTGACAGAGAGACGATTCTGGTTTTCCTGCTAAAACTCACTAACCAAAGGCAAACAACGCTCTCCTTACAGCCGTTCACTGCCTCCTCACTATTCAGATTCAAGATGATGACTTTCGCCTCTCTTACATCTGGAGATCCAGGCACTCATGTTTTTTTTTTCTCTCAATTCTCAGTTCTTATTACCTTATGATCTTCCAAGGCTATCTACTGACTTAAGCGTCGGAGTATTTTCGGTGGGATAACTTTTCGCTGACACGCTAACCTCCTATTATTTTTAGTGGTGTGCAGGATTCGCACTCAGGAAACGAAACTGGCTCAAACTATCCAGATGAATCTGAATCCGTTTGAAGTTCGGATCTAGGTACGCATCAAACTCCTTAAGTTTTATTTTTATTAAGTTTTGTAAATGATTGGAAAAATAACATAATTTTAAAAATGTTAAAAGAAATATGATTTGAAGGGAATTTTGTTGATGTTATATATTGTTTAAAAGTCTAAGATATTTGATTTACTAAACACGAAAAATTATATTTTAACCATTTTTTATTACAATTATTAGAAAATAGTGTTGAATTGTATAATTTAATTAATGATTTTGGAGTTTATTTTTGAAGAATTTAGACCCAAAAAGGAGAATGCTAAGTACAACATGAAATAAATTGGTACTAAATATATCAAGATCCATATTTAAAAAAGGAAAAAAATTATTTATATATTAACTTGTAACAAAAGTATAAAAAATAAGTATGTATTTTACATTATTTTAGATTTTATTATCTCTTATTATTTATTATTTATATTAATTTTAATATAAATAAGTATATAAATACTAACATTAAATATTATCTTTTTAAGGAAAATGGCCCTACTATGCTTCGCTGGCCCACATGGGGAAAGAACGAGAAAAAATAGTAGTAGCAGAGTACCAAACGTAATGTAAGGGAAAAGAATTAGGGCGGAAGAGCACAATCGAGCCTTCAACAAAGTCCGTACGCAAGAAGGCGACTCCAGTGCAGTCTTGTGGGAGAAACGAATGATCTGAAAATGTTGGGACTTCGATTGATCACCATGTCCGGCACTGCAATTTGGCGCTCTTCTACCAGTTTTGCGAAACGAAACGTGTTCAACGAAGCGTGCTTCCTCAAAACCTGTAATTCTCTCTGCCGTGCTGGCCGCTTTCGCAATTCTTCGCTACGTTGCTTCGCATCGTCATCTATTCCCACCGTAGAACGCATCAAAGTACAGAATCCTATAGTTGAAATGGATGGTAATGTAATCTTTTTCTACTTGATGATTCTGATTTTATGGTTCCACGTTTTCTTTTTTCGTTTTCATTGTTTCTAATTAGTTGCTTGATCAGCTTTATCGTTGCAATGAATAATCATGAAAAATTACTTTAATTTAGCGGAATGATTCTGTCAATTGCTGTCGTAGTAGTTCATCTTGGGCAACTCTTCCACTTCATAGCAAGAAAAAGGAAGATGGAAAGTTGAGATAAGTTCTTCCCAATGAGAACTCGGCCTGCAACTCTGGATGAGGAAAACAGAAGCTGTGCTTGCTGGTTTTCAAGCCAGAAGGCAATTCATTTCCTTTCATACCGATTTCCATAGTACATGGCTTTATTTATAGACCAAGGTACATACTAACAACCGCTAACAATCTTACAACTACTTACCTACCTACCTACCTACTTTTGCAATTACTCAGACTTCTGCTGCTGCTCATCTGCAGTGATATTGTTGCATTTGGTTGTACATCCCTTCACCTGAGACTGTACAGTAGCTGATATTCTGTTCTATTGTTGAATAATCAGTTATTCTGTAGTAGTATTGAACCTTATGACTTCCTTCAGCCGTGCCACCTGTACAGGAGTGGTTAGAACAGTCTGGCGCCAACAGATCGGGTAGCATACAAGAAAGATTCGTGGCCAAATTAGCCTAGTTCAGCAAAAGTGGATTTGGATAGCCAGCAGAGCCTTTTGGACAGTAACAGATTAGGACAGCAGCAATAGAACAGTTTATTTGATACAAAACTATTATACTGTGATACTAATACTAACGCTAATGTTAGTACTAATACAAACTATGACACTACTTGTTACATGGCAATAAGTTCCTACTGCTCAATGGAAGAACTCTGGGCCCTTTGGTTCAGAGTATGCAATGAGAATCAAGATCAGAATAAAAAAGAGCAGAATGGCGAACAGAAATATGACTGCTCTTACATGTTTGGTTCAACATGCATCCAGGATTGGAATGAAAGATAGATGTTTTGGTGTCATTGATATTACAGAATCTCTCAAATGATTAAAACTCACATTTATATAAGTATGACCTTTTGATTTAATAGGATTGTGATGTTGGCAGATGGGTGGATGATGTGCTGATGGCAACAGTGTAGGTGGTGGATTGCAGTGGTTAGCTCGTGGATGATGTGGTGATGATGGTGGTGGTGGTGTAGGTGAACTGCTCTTTTAGCTGGTGGTTGATGTGGTGGTGATGGTGGTGTAGGGTGAATAGTCGTGGTTGTTGGTTGTTCTGATTTTAAGAATTGATTTCTGTGCTGATGTTGTGGGTGGATGATTACCCTCAATGAGGTAGTCCTGTCTCCATTTCTTTATCCAAATGATATTACCCCTTACAGAAGATTAGGAAATGAAATAGTCCTTTCCTAATTCCTATGTTATTTGGTTTTTCTTTTTCTTTTTTAATCTTAGGACTAAGAACATTTTGTGTTCCAATTTATGCCTTGAACCAAACAAATTCAAACAATTCCTTTTTTCTCTAATGTTCTAAATCGTGCCTAAACTGTTTAATTTTCTCCTTTAATTTTTACTAACCATATAATGTTTCTGTTGGTTCTATAACATTTGCTTGTTGTGGAATTTAGGTGATGAAATGGCAAGAATAATATGGCAAATGATCAAAAACAAAGTATACGATCTTACTATCTTCGCATTTATTCTTCTCATATTAAGTTTTTTCTTTTAATATTATGTTTTTGTCTTTTGGCAGTAAGATATTTAATCCTTTCTTCTTTTGTTTGTGTATTTGCATTGGTGGTGGTGGTGGTGGTTGTGTGTGTGGTGACAGATCATCTTTCCGTTTTTGGATTTGGATATAAAGTATTATGATTTGGGCTTATTGAATCGTGATGCAACTGATGACATGGTCACTGTTGAAAGTGCTGAAGCTTCCCTCAAGTATGTTTTCAGTTTGATGTTCAAGAATGTGTTTGCGTATGGAAATGATTGCTTGAAAACAATTGAAAATCAGAAATTGTGTGACAATGGAATGGAATATTGCCACCTATTAAAAGAGAGGGAAAAGGAACCAGCAAGGGAAATAATTCTATCATGGAAAAACAATAAGCATGAATGCAAACAAAAAAGAGATAGGGACTAGGAAAACGAGGAAGTAGGTGCCTTTTACATCGCATATGAGATAGGAACTAGGAAAAATGAAAAAGTAGTGCTTTTTGGGTCCAAAGCTCAAATGGGATATAGGATATCACCATCTTTGTGGGTAGAATACATCATAATCAATATTATTGGTAGAGAATGGAAAAGGCGCATTCTTTATGAAAACAGGGACTCAAGTTGTAGTTTGTTATAAGTGGTGGTTGGTTGGCCCCTAAAGTAATTTGGGCAACTTTCTACTGGTATAGGAGAGAGTACAGATGCATTTTTCTAGACATTAAAATTGCTGCTCAGGGTATAGGCACACAACTTGAATGTAAATATATAGCATTTTACTTACCAAAAAAAAAATAAATTGAAATAGCATCTGACTAGTATATCAACAGAAAAGAAAAGCTACTCTAGAATAGGTTTAATTACTTCTGTCTACTATAAGCAGCAAATAATTTCCTTAGTTTGTTCAGAAAATTCCCTTACTGTTGGCTGAATTTGTTCTTGGTTGATACACTGCAATTGGTGGTGTATTTGATGAATTCTATGGAATTCATTAATTACATTGTTTAGGTGAATTTAGTCAAATGAAAGAGAGGGTATTTTGACCACAAAGGAGGGGACTGAAATGCAGCCAGTGGTGTAATGAGAGGTTGAAGCAGCATTTGGGGATTATAGGGTTAGAAAATTAGGCAACACTCTAACAAGGGACACAGTTACTCATTTTTTGGCAATTGCTGTTCTTGATTCCCATTTCTTTGTCCCTAAGAGAACAAAAATCTCAAAAAAAATCTTCAAATCCACCTGAGACCATAGCCTACTGTCCCTAAAGTTCCAGTGAGTATTATAAGGAAACTTGGTATGTTTATTCTTCTTCTCTGTCAAAATCTTATTTACTGTTGGCTTCAGAGGCAACCTAGAAAGTGCAAAACTAAAGCAAGCCAAGTCTGAAGTTTTTACTAAGTTATTTGGTGCTCTTTGCTATACCATTGATGATTGTCTTTTCAGTTTTGCATAACCTCATATTGGCAGTGCAAGTAATTTGGTAATCTGTTACCAAGCAATAGATAGAATGCCAATTTATCCCAAGATGGATGAAAATTATGTTATTTTCCTCAAGAATTCAATAAAGCCGTAAATTGTGCATGTACTCATCTGTCCTGCACTCAGTGCTGCGGGTGCTATTACCAGACACTAACAGAAGCAATTCAACATATCAGGGCAGTACTGTCCAACAAATCTGTATTCTTCTAATTTTATGTTAGTTTTTTTTTTTTTAATATTTGAAGTTAGATTTCAATGTGTTAGTTGCACATCCTAAAGTAAGGATAAAATTGTAATGTCATATCAACTTCATGGAATTTGGTTGATGCTCCAAACATGAAAAAAACAATTTTTTTTTGTAATTCTGGGACCATGCCAAACCTTGGTATTGAGACAATCTGTGGAACTGAATTCCCTTTAATGTCATAATCATGGGAATTGGAAGTGCACCATCATGAATAACCCTTATGTTTTCTCTCTGTATATAAAAATGAATGTCCCTTAAGTTTTCTTTCTGTTGATAAAAAAGGGACATGAGATGTTGATAATGATTCCCTTCTATTCGTAGCATTGTCAGTCTAATTACTGATGCAATGCGGGTCAGTCAGGAATTTGTCATTCTAAAGTGGAAGTAATACTAGAAATAAGGCCCATTAAGCTAATGATTAGGGTTATCTTGCTAAATCGGTAAGGGATCTATGCTACGTGAATAAAAAACTCTATCATACGCTTATTCATGATACATGTGGATTGGATGGGCTGGTGGATGAAGGATGCTTCCTTTTCTCATGGAGTTGAACTTTTTGAAAGCAATTCCATGCGGTGGATAATTTTTGCCAATTCATTCTGTTTAAAATTGGGATTCACTTGTATGAATAGCACTCGGAATAATTTGTGCCACAGCCTCCATTGACAGCTGATTCAATGAATATTATGCATGAAGTGGGCATGTCTTGCTTCAGATAGACAGGATGATGTTGTGGAAAGGAGGATAAAGCCAAATGCACAGTGGCATTCCAAGTACTAGTAGCTCTTTGCTGGAGTATCATGTTGGACCTAAACAGGAGTCTTTATGGAGAAATGTTAGTCCCTGGAAGAGTGTTTGGAAATCAATTGTATATTCAAAATCATCTGAATACCTTATTGTGCAATTATTTAATCAATTGGAGAATGGGGGCTTGGGATATTGAACCCACATGGAGACATGAGCAATCGGGCTTCTTGTCCACCTTGTTATACTCTTTGGCAAGCTTAAGGGCTTCTTGTCCACCTTGTTATACTATTTGGCAAGCTTAAGATTTTCCATATGTAAGGGTTTGAGATGACATATTATGGCTCTAATGCTGGGTAGCCTAAGTGAACTTGTTGTCTTTGTCAGCTGTTAGGGTTTGTGTGATAATGAGAGATGAAATAATGGTTATGGTCTGTTGGTAACATAGAGGGAAAAGATACAAGAGATGGATTCATAATCCCCTGGAATCACACAGCCGGGTATAATTGCATTGCACAAATCTGGAAGATGAGAATGGCAGGAAATAACTCTGAAATCATTTTTGATCATAATGAGAGTACATCCTCTTTTTTAGTTGCCTTGCTCTCTATGGAATTGATGTTTGGAAACTAATTAAACTCTTGAAATTACTTTTCCTTGGATATCACTGATACCTTGCTCACTTATTGTAATAGAACCTCTTAAATTAAAAATATCAGAATGTAGGTTATTGCTACCCCTAAATAAAATCCATTTTGGACCAGTTGGCCATACCAATTTCGTTGTAGGGTTGCCTGGTAACTGGTACATGAGAAAGTATTATTTTATATAAGATTATCATCATGAACCACATTTCATATGCAATATGCAAGTACATTATATGCAAGGGGGTTTGGGGAAACCCGTAACAATTTGCCCAACAAGGATCAAACAAAGACCCTTTTTAACCCATTACTTATAACTTTCAATAAAGTATACCTATTGAATTTACTCTTCTGTGATTATTTAGTCATTCTCATTGGGCACTATGATTTTGAGTCTTTTCATAAGATTGTGTTATTTTTTTTACAGAAATATTTATGACCAAATGTCAAAAATACCTTTTGTATAGGTAAGAAGTGCAGTTTTATTGCTTAAAACATGTCATAACTGGGGATCACAAGTTCCAAGCATAAGTAACCCGAAGCATCTTCTTTGCTTTTTATGGATTTTTTGGGAAGGGTTGCTTCAGTCATTCCAAACTTTTACATCCATACACGTATAAATGACAGCCAAGCAAACAAATATATGTCCAAGTCTGGCTATACACCTGCCAACTGAAGGTTACTGCAAATGCTTTTATAAGCACATCACTTCAAAATTCAAATAGCTTTCAGCATATCTTTCATTCCAATTGACCCAAATTGAAATGAGCCTTTTTTGACTGGAAGGGTTATAGATGGTGGCTACAAAAGTTGATTTATGTACAAATACTGAGCTGCATTTTCCATTGTAAAGTTATACACATCCATTGAAGTAAATTAGGCAAGTTGCTTCTGAATCCCCAAGCAGTGCAATTTATTGGCCTAAATCCTGTTGAAAAAAAGTTTTGTAGGAAAGATACTCTGTAGACTCCTTGTGCTGATTAGACAACATTCACCTACTCTGCCAGATCACTTTTTGCTGCACTAGTGTATCTTGAGTTTGGAGCCTTTGGTGAGGGGCTAACCATGGTATTGTAGCATTCTTTGGGACATAAATCTTTCCTAATTCAATGGAATTCCCCTACATTTTACACCTCTGCAATCTCCACGTCTTGTAGGCTTTGGATCCACACTGCCTGTATAACATGGTACAAGTTCTTGTGTAGCAGTGGCAGCATTACTCTACTGAGGTTTTTTTTTCTTTTTATTTGCTAGGCCCCACTGAAAAACTAAATTATCCTTTAGAGGCAATAATCTCTTCCACACCCATGTGTCATAAGGCCTCAATTTCAAATTGCAGAAGGGGCATCTTCTCTAATAGGTCCATACAACCACATGATTGCAAATCCATGAGCTTTGGAAGGAACATGCCAAAGAAACTTGGTGGCAGAAGCTCCGTTGCAGCTTGTAGCATCCTGCAACCCAGACCACTCTACTCCTTTGGACAGTGTACAGCTTTCCACAAGGCCACACTCCTTGTAGGGAGACCATTCTTACTGCACGGTAAGAAATTCCTACATATTGTATTTTTCTAAGCATTTTGTTTTTGTCAAAGAGAAACATCATACCAGAATGTATTGAGACTGAATTTGACTAGATCAATTGCAGTCTAGCACCATAGGTGAGGGACTTGGTGGTCCAGCTGTTACTTTTTTCAAGGAGTTACGAACATATAACTTGCATTTTGTTGCATTGTAATCTTTTATAAGAGAGGGGGAACTTTTAACAGGAAGTACCTCTTCAGAGTATACAAATTCAGTGAGCATGCCTGGTTATCCCTTTTGCAAATTCTATTTATAGACGACTTTTAATAGGGTTGGCCGCAGGCCTTGAGAGTGCTAAGAAGTCTTCTATACATTTATGCAACTAAAAAAGGCGCCCAAATCCCCTTGTGGATGATAAAAGGCCCTGAGAAAGAAATCGAAGCTTAGATCACTTAAGATCATTGTTGAAATCGTCTCAAGTGATCCATAGTCCCTACTAAGAAGAAATAGGCGGGGAGATATTGGAGTCCCTGACCTGAATTCCCTCTTAGCTATAGCAACCATTACCATTAATACACATGGAGTTGAATTATAGATGGTAGTGCAGTGAGTTGTGAGTGATATCATCAGGTAACTCATGTCCCTCAAGAACTTGCCTGATGAAGTTCTGTTCTCCCAAGTCATAGCTTTACCTATGTCAACTTTGAGCATACCATGCAACTAGGAGAAATCTTCTCCTTTGAATTACTTGTTGTCCCAGTCTCATCCTGTAGCACATTTCTCAGTTTTTTTAGATTACAGGAGTCCTAGTTAAGGCAGTGCTACATACCTTACTTTGGTGTATAAATCTTCTATTCTCTACTTGCTTAATGGGATTATTGGAAGGTCTAACATTCTAGAAGTAAAAATCTTTGATGAAAGCAAGATAACACTAGTCCACATTGCCCTTAACACCAACCATGACTCCTACTACATGTGTCATTACACTTTATTTTTAAAAATAAGGTCAGAGTCAGACATGCACTATCTGTTCTGAAGGCTCCATGTGGTGGCGATGTTTTAATCTGCAAATAGTCCTGAATTCTGAAGGTATTTTAAGTCCATCTTGCCCATTGCTTTTATTTACATGGCGCAGGTACAATGTTGCTGTGAAGTGTGCTACAATAACTCCTGGTTAGTTTTACCTTTGCTTTTCAATTTGTGTGTTTTCTAGGTAATGCAAAAGTAGCTAGGTAGTCCTACTGGTTTTAGTTCTTAGAGTTCCTTGAAAAGACGCCAAATGCTGCAACATGACTCCAAGTTCCATGATGGGGAAATTGAGTCTCCTGGGGAAAACCACTATTAGTTTAAACGAGAAGGGGCAGGAAGAGGAAAAAAAAGAATAAAATGTAAGTACTTAGGTGATGCATTGATGAAGATATTGGAAATATATCAAATATCCTTTTTTTGCCATTGTTGTAGAATACCTTGGAAATTTAATTTGGTCAAAGTTTTTTTTCTCTTTTTGTTGCTTTTTTTTGGGGGGGGGGTGGAATTTCCTCATTAGTCCCTCAAAGAAAAACACATGTGGAATTTTCCACCTGAAAGGTAGATTGATATTTCAACATTTTGCTTTTTCTTTTGATTGGTAAGAAAAGGGATACCAAGTTTGGCATCAAATTATGAAGATTATTAGAACATGAAAAAAACTGTAGCTATCATTTGACAAGACTTTAACTATACAACATCTTGCAGATGAAACCAGAGTGAAGGAGTTTGGGCTGAAGTCCATGTGGAGAAGTCCCAATGGCACTATCAGAAACATGCTGAATGGTTCGTGTCTATAAAAGTTTGTCTTGCTGTATTGCAATTTCTTTGTATGTGTTGTTGATGTGAATGTGTACCTTTCATGTCACTTCTTATACACAAAACTTCATAAGGTTTATGGTTTCTGTCATGGATGAAAATATTGGCATTAGCCATAATTATATCGGTATCGAATATATCGGATAATATATATCGTTATTGGATATATTGAAAGAAAAAAATTATAAGAATCATAAGTTGACATGATTATATTGGTTAAATATCGGGTCTATCGGCTGATATATTGCCTATACAGTTTCATACTGTGATATTGTCGCAATATGAGGAAATATCGGTATCAAGCATATCTTGATATTGTTGCGGTATTAGCAGGCCCAATGCTGATCTTTCATGCATGGTTTCTGTTATTGGTTTGGAGGGGGATGGTTGTATAAGGTGGGTGCCACTTGAAAGGAAACAAGGGACACAGTTTTGCACCAGGATTTTTAGATGAGCAGGATGGAGATCATTATCTCTAATGCAATTTAATTTTTGAAATTGTTAGTTTCTAGCACAGCCACTATAGCTGTGTTAAAGACTACTCAACTTTGCTACCCTAGCTTTTAACTTATGCAGCATGCTTCAAGAATTTATTATTACTGTTTATTGTAAAGCAAGCTGTTCTGTCCTTTTGGATTCAGAAGTATAATAGTTGTATAATCATTGGTTGTTTTGTCATCTAAGTTCTAGATCATTTTTGGATTTAATTTACGTAAGGACACTTTGGTCTTCCGTAAAAGAAACTGTCATGAAATACAAGCCGGAGCATCGAACACAGCTGCAACAGCAAGTCATCAAACACCAATCTGCAAAAAGCTGGAACATCAACAACTACTCAGCAGCTTCAACTACCAGAAAGAACTGCATTCTGTTACAAGAAGATAGTAGCCAGAAGCAAGATTAGTTCCAAGAATTTAAGTTGTTAGCAAAAAACTGTTAAGTTGTATGAATCTTATGTCTTTAAGAAGGATATAATCCAAATGCAGGAGGCTTGAAGTGAATAAACTGAGCTTGCAGAATTTTTCTCAACTTTGTCTAATTCTCCTCTCCCTTAAATTATCCTGCTTTTTTATCCCCGAAATTCTTTCTTATACAGATTTTTTCCTTGTGATTGATCATCCATCATCATTGGTATCAGAGCAAAGTAATTCCTGCGATTGTTTTTTCATAATCATTCTGTTGGTTAGAAATCTGCTCTCTCCTGCATAAACTACACTAGAAATCAGCAATTGGCAAACAATGAAGGTTATCTTTAGGAGTTGTTTGGTTCTGCAGATGCATTTCAGCGATCCGTTTCCACTAGATTTTGGTCTGAGCATCTAGTACTATTGCGTTCTTGGCTATCTTGTCAAAATCTTGATGCACAACCTGGTGCAACTTTTGTATTTACTTTGGCAATGATCAAAACAGGAAAGATGTTTTTTTGCATAGGCAACTTACAAAATTACATGTATCTTCCCAAGCATTGGCAGCATCAGATTCATATCCTTTTCTTTCTTTCTGGATTATTGCAGCACCTCTTCAAACCATGTTGAAGTTAATTTCATCACATTTCTGTTTGGCCACAGAGTGGTGCCCTAGCGTGGATTTTTGCCAATGGGTTTTCTCCTTTTGCAACAAGTTCTGCATTTTTTTCACAGCAAACAGGAATGAATTTATTTTATTTTGTACGCTCTCATGAAATCTGGATCCTGCCTTCTCAATCCATAGTCTCCCTATTTAGCATTCTGAATTCAAAGCTACACATTGGAACTACTTTGGTTTTGTTGCATTGGGAAACTTCATAGTGAAACTTGTTTTGCGATCTGCTGTCCTATTATTATCATTCGTTAAAAATTAGAGCAAACAGTCCAAACTATCCAACAATCCTTGGACAACAATTAAGGATATTACTAAACACATTCACTAGGGTTCATTTGGTTGAGATACATGAGTTATTTTCCCCCATAACCATAGAACTACTTTACCAATTTTTTGATCCTTACAGTTTTGTTGGAAAAAAAATGTTATATTCAATATTTAACATCACTTCAACCCTTCATCCACTATCTCTCAATTCAAGGGACATACAAAGCTAGGAATCTATTGAATGGAATATACATTTATGATTTATGTCTCCAAATGGGTAGCCGATTCCATAATCCTCCTTGCAACACATAGATGATGTTAAGGACAAGGTAAATGACCCCAGTGATAATATGATCATGAATCATGATGATGAGCTTGATTCCACTCTTGTATGCTTTATTTCAGCACTTCCAAGACCAATTCATTTGCATACACCACAACCACATTTTCCTCTTTAGTTTTCCTTTCAAGCTCAAAGGAAGAGTCTTCGTCAACAAGCGTTCCTCTCATGTGATGATCAACAGCTCTCACAAAGTGAGCAAACTGATTCTTGTCATGCTTACAATAACATTTTTAGGAGTTGCTGCTGCTTTATTCTACCATTTATAATATAGTAGACTGTAGTCTAATTTTGTATCTTATGGAGGTATATTAGTTCTGCGTAAAATGATAGAATAAGAGTATAGGCCACCTCACATTTCTTCATTTTCATCCTTGAGGACAATGATGCTCTCTACTGGGGAGTAATTGTCATTAAATACAAGCCAGAGCATAGAATACAACAACAATGACAACAAGAAGTTATCAAACCCCAATCTGCTAGCTGGAACATCAACAATAACTCAACAGCTTCAACTATGAAACAGAAAAGTAATCTGCTACAAGAAGACAGTAGTCAAGCTAGATTAGTTCCAAGAATTTGTTAAATTGTAAGCGAGAAACTGTTAGGTAGTTAAGCTGTTAGAATCCTAAGACTATAAAAAGGATGTAATCCAAATGCAGAATGCATGAAGTGAATAAACTGAACTTGCTGAATTCTTCTTGTCATTGTCTAATACTCATCTCTCTTCAATTCTCCTGCTTTCTCACACTATAGTCTACATTCTCATCCCCTTGCAGGCTTGAATTCTTCTATTTTCTATCAAATTACAGATTTTTACCACAAACGGATTCCCCTCTGTAGAATGTGGGATGTCTACTGGAAAGAGGAAGCAATCTCTTGGAATACTTTCACATTGCACTCCCATCTAGACACTAGACAGAGGTATTGACGGTGATTTTCAAATATTGCAAAACAAAAAATGCACTACGAAAAAATGGAATGTAATAAAAAAAAAAATAGTGGTTAGCTTTAGTGGTTTAGAGGCTATTTTGTTGCTACCAATTTCTATATTTGTAGTCTAGTAGATCTATATTTTCTAGTGGATCTAGCTTTTGTGCCATATCTTTAGAGATATGGAAGTCTAAGTCATCAGCATTCCTTTTTTCTGTTCTAGTGAAAAGAAAACAAAAAAACCAAACTAGGGATTCTTCTCAAAGGCCACATTGGCCATCTCTGCATGCAGCAACATGTTGATGGATTGGGCGGAGAATCCAGGACAACCAATGCGCCGTGATTGGGTCATTCCATCACAGAAGCCCCCTGAATGTTCTGGATTCCCCCCCCCCCCCAACCAAGTAGAAAATGAAAGTGTTACTCGTGGACATTGTTTACTAAACTGAAGGTGGATGCAGTCATTTTACATATATATAAAAAAAAAACAAATTACATTGAGGGCACTTGCCAACCATTCTGTTTATTGGTGAAGGATATGCTGTCTGTTACAGCAGGTTAGCACTATGTCAGACACTGTTTCATTGCTTAACTTCCTCAACCTCCAAAACTGTCTACAGAAAATCTGCCGCTATGGCTGATTTATCCCCTTTCTCTAAACATATGTATATTTCATTCTAGAGTGTCTTGGCAATCTGAAAATGAAAAAGAGGTGGGTCTTGCATGAGATAACCATCAGACATACTATGCAGGCCAATGCCATGGTTGGTTCTTCTCCTGCGGCAACCATTAATATTACTCCTGTTTCGAATCAAAAGCTAAACAAAAGCCTGTACTCAGGGTTAAGTTTGTGTTGGGATATCTTTTTTCAATCCAACAGGAAGAAGGGGAGGGTTTCTTGAGATTAGACAATATTATTGATAATAAATTTTTGGGACTATTCTCTTTCCACATTCCAGAGTCAAGATAAGAAGGTGGAACATAGGGATCAGTAACAGCAAGTTGGTGAACCCATTGAAAAGTGTACCCTGTGCATAAGTGGATGCGGGCCTTGGATGCTATTTCAATATCTTTATTAGGCATGTCTGTGTTGAATGACTTAATAATAGCATATGTGAGCCTATTCCCCTCATACATATGGAAGCTGAATGGTTAGTCTGGTATACAAGAAATTTGTTAGGGGCTTAGTTGGCCTAGCCAAAAGTGAACCAGAGTACTACTCCAGTCCTATAGCCACTTGGAGGCAGGAAAAGATGAGATACCTTTTAAAGGAATTTAATATGAATCATGTGTGAACTTCATCCGTGGATTAATATTTAGCTATTTCTATTGAAGTCAATAATTACTTTTTTGTGTATTTCATGGGAGTTTGTTGAAAGGGTAACCTTTGGAGCGACTACCTTACTATTTAGAAATCACAAGAGATACTCGGATAAGATTTTTCCCAATTTAGATTGATTCCCTAGACAGTTTAGAGAATATGTGATGATGATTTTATTTGATGGGAAAATCCTACATTATCGTCTTACTCTGTATGGGTATCATTTCCTCTCTTTCTAGATATCATAAATTAGAAAATATCTCTATAAATCTTTTTTATTCTTTCTTAATTTATGCAATACTTTGTATAATAGCAGTTGTATACCTTTGTAAAAAAATATGCGAAAGAATTACTTTTTCTTTTATGCTATCTAAGCTTGATTTCAACATTCATTGCTGTAAATCCTGACCCTTTTAGCTTTCATTAATTCGACATTCCATTCTAGCCATAATTGCTGAGAGAAAGACCATGGGCTTATCTCTTCCATCTGTTTTTTTGTAGCCTTAATTGCCGTCCACAGTGTCACTGATTCCCAAAGTTGTAGGGCCTGTTTATAGGATCAACAAAAAGTCATCACAAGTATGTCTAAAATTTATGAGATTACTATTATAATGGAGCCATCAGAAAAATCATTATCGGGTGACCTAGGGAAGGAAGAGGTGTAGCAACTTTGAGAACTTCCAAATTCCTTGTATACTCCCTTTGGTATGTGCTCGTTTGCAATCATAGGTTTGCAATATTAAATAAGTATTCAAGTTCTTATGCTCTCGGTGCCTCAATTCCCTAGCTCGGGCTCCTGGGTCATAGATTCTAAAGCTACAAATTACATGACCACTTGCTCTACTTGATTCGATACTTATTAACCATTTCCTAGGAACAAAAAGATCATTGCCAATGGATCTTCCATTGCAGTTGCCAGCCAAAGCACTATAAATTTATTTTCCTCCTTACCCTTACATAGTGTTTTATATGTCTCGGCACTATCCACAAATCTTATCTCCATCTACCACATCACTAAAGCTTTTAATTGCAAAGTAATGTTTGATATCCATTATTTTTTCTAGGATTAAACCACATGATAACAATTGGATTTATTAGGAAGAGGAGTGGGCTTTACTATCTTGAAGAGTTGAGTGGCCAAGAAGGGCAAGCACAAGGACTGTCCCTATCCCATATAACCAACCCATCCACTTCCGGGATTTGGCTCCAACATTTATGCCTTGGGCACGCCTCTATCCACCTCTTCAAAATCGTGCCCTCTCTTTGTTTTAGAATATTAATGTTAGCAATTTTCATTTTACTATGTGTGAATTTGCAAAAAATCACCTTGTGTTATATCCTGTGGGTAACACTCATTCAATATGTCTTTTTTGTTAATCACACCATTTTGGGACCCTTCTAGAATTTCCAAAGTAACCGGATCCAATTGGTTGTATTAGGGCAACATGGATGTTCCTTATGAAGGACTAATCCAATGCTAGCAATATTATTCTAACATTTCTTAAAATGATTCAAACCTAATTTGGATTAGCCATCAAAAGAATTAGATGTGACAATGCGCATGACTACTTTAATTAGACCCTTTCTTCCTCTATTCACAAATAAGGAATTATTTATGAAGCCTCTTGTATAAGTGCACATTAACAAAATGGAGTTGTCAAACATGAAAATAGACATCCCCTTAATGTTATCCATGCACTCTCACTACATAATTATGTTCATAAATCCTTCTGGGGGGAGACGATCCTCACGGCTACATACCTCATCAGCCAGATGACCACTACAACGCTAGAAAACTAGAGCCCTATAACTTTTCTTGTAGCTTTCTTCAAGGACCTACATGTAGCCAAGAAACTACCTCATTAAGTGTTTGATTGTATATTGTTTGTTCATATTCACTCACAAAATAGGGGCAAGCTTGTCACACGATCATTAAAGTGTATATTTATTGGGTGCTCCAATTCGGAAAAGGTGTATAGATGCTACCATCCTCCCATAAGAAAATTCTCTGTCAATGGATGTAACCTTTCATGAAACCAAACCTTGCTTCCAAGGCCCTCTTCCTTATCTTCAAGGAGATAATTCTATAGAAGATAAGGATGAGTTGCTACCCTTACCTAGTAATGCGGATATTAAAAATATTTCAAATTAGAAGAGATTTAATTTTATTTGATTAGAAAAAAATTTTATTTTACTTAATTTTATTTTATTTGAAAGATTTTATTGTGAGATTTTATTTTTATTTTAAAAAATTATATCATATTTAGTTAGAAAATTATTTTTATTTTCTAATTAATTTATGAGTAGGGTTTCTCTATATAATGATTCTTATTTTAATATTAAATGTATGATTGATGAGTTGAATGAAATTTGAGTGATTGTGATTTTATTCTCTCTGTTGATCTCTCTGCTTCTCTTCTCTCTATTCCTCCTTTTCCTGTTTCTTTCCCTTCTTCCAATTTATTCTCCTTTTTCCTTACTTTCCCCCTTCTTTGCATCACCTAGTCTTCCCATTCCTTACTTAGTCAACTCCTCCCTTAATCA
>JAOVVI020004150.1:0-18019 GCA_028571085.2 Nepenthes alata | reverse complement strand
GTCCGACACATGTTAAACCCGGACACCTCGTACACACAAAGACACATGTGGGACATGCTCCGACACATGTTAATTTTTTTTTAATTTGACACATTTTGGACAGGTTCCGGATACATCTCGATACGTTTTGGACATTGCTTTAGACACATCTTAATACATTTTAGACACATTAGGTAATTTTATAATTTTTTTTATAAATTATGAACTATTTGGTAAATTTAAAACTTGTGGGCATTTAATAAATTTAGAAAATTAAACCCTTATCCCTTAGTCTCTTAAACCCTTTCACTTCTATTTTGTTGAGTCGAACTGAGGATTCAAATTGATGGTTGCCATTCCAAACTCCCAAATTTCTTACAATTGCGACTCGCAAGTGAGAGGCTTCTTTTATTTTTGTCGATTGAATATGATTTCTTACAGCCACAAGACATAGTCAAGACTCAAGAGAAATGAGTCAAACACAAGGGTAAACCAAACGAAGGAGATAACATAGCTAATCTTTTGTAAAGTAAGGATTTGATTTTTTCATCACAAATAAAGGTAATAATCCAAAAATATTGAGGGTTTTGAACCCTAGAATCTGATTTCTTCATTTTATTCGGTAGGTCATATTCCTTCTTTTCACTTTCACATTCGTTGTCGGGATTTTGTTCTCCCTTCTTATTTTTTCAAATTTATTCTCCTTTTTTATAGTGCAAGCCTATAACAATTTATAGACTATTGTTATCGTATACAGTATTGTTACAATTTACATTTACAATAGTCGTTATTGTAGGTTGTACAATTTACAATTTATTATTTGTTATACAGTGTTATACTATATTATACAATATAGTATTATACTATTATACAATGTTATACAGTATTGTTTGTTAACAAACAATATATTTTGTTTTTAGTTTTTTGAAGTGATATTTATTAATTTTTTGTTTGTTGTTTTAATCTATTGTTTCAAATTTAGCATAAAATAGTTGTATATATCGATTAAAAAAATATAAACCATAATATTAGTTTATGTGTTTCTGACGTGTCGTGTCCTTGATTTTTAAAAAAATAGTCTGTCGGCGTGTCGGTGTCATATCCATGTCCCATGTTGGTGTCCATGCTGCATAGTTGTCCAAACCATGGTTGTTCTAAAGATGAATTTGGAGACATGAATCCTTTTGCTCCTCGATGTGGTAGTGAAACATCAATGATAAGACAGACTTTTCCATGATTAGAAGATCATAAAAGACTTGCTAGAGTTCTATGGTCAGTTCCAACTTGAAGAGCTTTTTGATTGGCTTTGGAATGTGGAGAATTTTTTTAATTATAAAGACTTACAAAGAATAATAAAAAACGAGGTTAGTGGCTATAGGCTTTCTAGCCCTGCTGCGATCAAGTTCAAAACTTGCGTGTTTGAAAAGGCTGGCAGAAAATTTCTCTTTGGGAGACAAAAATGAAATCTCACCTTAAAGGAAATTTGCTTCCATAGAACTTCACAAAAAGCATCTTTTTTCCAATTGAATTTTTTATGTCAAGACAATAAGAGTGCGTTAGACTACACCAAAAAACTTTACATTTTAATTTCCGGAAATGGCATTCAAGAGACTGACAACCAGCTTGTGGTAAGGTTCATGGAAGGAGTTAGACCAAGATTCAAGATGAGGTAGAAATGCATCGTGTGTGCGGGAGATAAATGATACTTATCAATTGGCCTTCAAAGTGGAATCCAAACTGGAAAGTGGTGGATCTAATAGGTATGCTGATCTTCCATAATCTCCAACCTGCTTCTGAGGGTTAATCCTCATGTGGGAATAATACTATTTCGAAACCTGAAATTCTGAAAGAAAGCAAAATCAAACCAGCCCACAGTAAGAGTGTTGGTAATCAAAACACTTGCGTTTACCAATTCATACATGCTTCAAATGTGGGCACGCTGGTCATATCGGCAGTGATTGTCAAAAACATCATGTAAATTTGGTTAATAATGAGCACGGTGAAGAATATGTAAATGACTCTTGAGCCCAAATATGATGATGATGGTAGTTGAGAAAGAGGAGACAGATTGAATGTTTGGTGATTCATCAATCGCTTGCCATTCCCAAGAACATGATGATTGGCTTTGACATAACATTTTCAAGTCCAAGTACAGATCTCATTATGATATACGTTCTCTTGTTATTGACAGCAGAAGTTTTGCCAATATAGTATCAAGAAATGGTGAACCAAACCGAGCTTGACAAAGAGCCTCTTCCAAGACCTTATCAAATTGCGTAGTTCAAGAAATAGGATGAGGCAAAATTGACTAAACATTGTCTAGTTTATTTTTCAATGGGTAAAAACTTCTACGGATATAGTTTGGTCTAAGATTGTCCTACAGATATTAGCCATGTGCCTTTAGGTAGGCATTGCCATGATAAGCAAGCTATCCATGATGGGCGAAAGAATACATATACCTTTGAGATGGGGCAGATAGAAATTGTTCTGCTAATATGAGAGGAAAGAGCACCAAAATGTTTAAAGAAAGCATGAGCCCTTGAGCAGTTCCAACTTAACTTACACTGGAGATGGAAGGGACAAGGTGCAGGTGCATTGATAGTCATGCTATCAATTGAATCACCACCACCAAATGCTAATTTCCTATTTCGAGAATAGAAGATATATTTGACATCCTTGTTAGTACTCAAATAGTCTCCGAAATTGATCTTCGAAGTGATTAAGATAAAAATAGAATTCATGGAAAACAACTCACAAGACCCATGAAGGCTTATTTTAATAGCACATCAAACCCTTGGGTCTTTCTAATGCACTAAGCACTTTCATGAGTGTAAAACTCAAGTACTTTGTCCATTATTGGCAAGTTTTTTTGTAGTTTACTTTCATCATATTCATCTACACAATAAATAAGATTGAAACCCATTTGAGAGTTATCACTTTGGGAGGTGAAAATATGTATGTAAAGCTCAAAAAGTGTTGTTTCCTAGCCAATAGCTAGTTTTCATAGGCTTTGTTTTGGCTTCAACCAGCAATAGAGTTAGATAATAAGTAGATGAAAGATATTCAAGAAGTATATAGAAGAAAAGGCCTGTTCAGCAAGTGAGAAATTATGACTGTTCTTAGAAAATTTTCCAAAAAAAAAAAAAAGAAAATTCAAAAAAGATGTATTTAAATATGTCTGTTTTCTATTTAAAAAACTAGAAAACAGAGTTTTTCAATTTTGAAATGAAATTTGGAAAACCTAGAAAATATCAAAAAAATATTTTCCAGAATTTTTCATTGCTATAAAATAAAATTTTTCTCAGTTTTCTAAATTGTACTCATAAAATAATATTTCAAAAATATGTAACTACCAAAATATTATTTCATAAATTTATAAAATATGAATATATGTATTTAATAAATAATAAAATTTTAATCCAATTCATAACCAATTTATTCGAATTTTTATTTTTTTATTTGAGTTAACAATTTTATCAGAATTATTAAATTGATATGAATAATATTTACACATTCAAAAATACAATTACTAAATATGAAAAAATATAAATATGATCTTTTAATCAACATTTAAATTATTAGATAACAACAATATTTAGGTTATCACTCAACATTTCTATGATTCAACAAAATATTGTATACTGTTAATTTAATAAAAAAATTAAACTATATTACTATAATTTAAATAATCATCATTACAAAAAAAAATGTATCATTAATATATATTTTTAACTTATTGATAATTAAATATACAGATAAGAACATAAAAAATTATATATTAACATACTTAGATTTGAGTAATTAATTTTGCAAAGATAAAATTGAATTTGAGTTTGATTCAAAGTTTACTGAGTTTAGATCAAACAAATTAAACTCATAATTCTAACAATATAATAGTTAATAATTAAACATTAAGTACACATATTATATGGACAAAATATATAAACATGTGTTATTTTTTATAATAGATTATAATTAAAAATCACATTCGATAAACACTTTGCTATTTCGCAATTTAGATTTTTTACAACTCTTGTTGATTTTCAAACAAATTATAATGAAATAAATTCATTTAATTATTTCATCATAAAATAATATTTTAGTAAATTTATCAAGTAATCAGTCAATTAATAATCTTTATCATATATCGGACAATTAAAAATTTACAAACAACTATTAATAAATATTAACTTGTTAAAATATTTATATTTCTAATAGATATTAAAAAAACATATTTTTCAGAAAAATTTTAAAAATGAAAAAGTAGAAGAGAAAAAGAAAACTGAAAAATCGAAAACAGTTTTCTATGATTCCAACTAAATAGGGCCTAAGAGTTTCCATGAAGTACCCACATTCTATCGCCATTCCAAAGGAAAACCAAGGCTGCTCCACTCACTTACTGCATGAAGAAAGGAGAGTTCAAGTAATATCCTCCACCCAAGTAAATCTATGTGCCTATTCCCCTTTTAAGTTTGTAGACTATAATGTCTAGGCGCCATGTCCATTTCCGTCTAAGTTACTTTATTCTTATTGATGACTATTCCTAGGTTACCAGTTATACATGAGAAATCATTCTTGCTTATATTCCATTTTTGGTTGCTCTATGCTGAAGTTACACCCAATTTTCTTCCTCTCTCCCTATTCTGAGGAGTGACACTGTCAATATTTTTCTGCTTTTGTTTTGGCATTCCTATCCCAACATGGAATTTTCCATGAGTCATCCAATCCCAATACACCCCAATAAAATGGAGTGGCAGAATGGAAGAATAGGCATTTGATGGAAACCAATGTAGCTTTCTTATTTCAAATGGGAGTTTTAAAGATTTGTTAGGGATGACACAATGTTGACAGCCTATTCTCTTATTAATCAAAGGCCATTAATTGTCCTTCAAGGGGAGATTTCCAATTTTGATTCTGTATGTCATGCTTGCATTCCCTTACGTGACAAACATGATCACAAGTTCGTGAAATGTATTTTTCTAAGATATGCTTGTACTTGAAAGGGGTATCAGTGTTTCAATCCATGAGTTGAAGCGT
Organism: Nepenthes alata; assembly: GCA_028571085.2. NCBI lineage: Eukaryota > Viridiplantae > Streptophyta > Magnoliopsida > Caryophyllales > Nepenthaceae > Nepenthes > Nepenthes alata. Next base: position 13,003 of record JAOVVI020004150.1, on the reverse strand, counting down.
CCCCTAGTGTCGTTTGATGATACACTTAAATGATTTTGTACCTTTTTATCCCGAAATGTCTTCCTCGTGTCAATTGTCTAGTATTCCTTTTGATGATGATATTCTTCTTTATGATATTATTGACAAAGTGGTGTCACCTCTCTTGTGCCCTTGTCATACGTGCCTCCTTATCCATCTATCACTCCGACATATGTCTGTGATCTTCGTCAAGTGTTCAATTCCTCTCCAGGAGTAGATCATGAATCAGCCCCTATCGAGCTAGTTCTTACATCTAGGATGCTATGTTCATGATCATGGGGCAGATTTAGACCTTTTGATTACATTAAATAAGGGTAATTACAGTTGTCTAATATCCACTATTTGTCATGCTATCATATACTAGTTTTCATCTTCTCGGCAAGCTTTTGTATCCGTCTTGAACTTTAATAGTGTACATCGATATGTATTCGAGGCTGTTTCCCATGCTATTTAGCAAACAACTATAGATGAAGAGATAGTTGTACTCGAGCACAATCATGCGTGAGATTTTATCTCTTTGCCTACCAAAGAGAAGCTCATCAATTGTAAATGAGTTACATAGTGAAAAATAATATAGTGGTCCTTTAGCTCAATTGAAAGGTTATCTAGTTGCTAAAGGTTTTGCTCAGACGTATAGGGTGAACTATACTGATATATTTTCTCTAGTCTCTAAGTTGACCTATATTAGGCTTCTCATTTCTTTGACTGCTACACATCATTGGTCTTTACAACAATTAAACATCAAGAATGCTTTCTTACATTATGACCTTCACGATGAGTTCTATTTGAAGCAACCATAAAGGTTTGTCACCCATGGGGAGTCATGATCTTTTTTGTGGTTAAAGAAGTCTTTGTATGATTTGAATAATTCCCACATTTGAGGTTTGGTATGTTTAACGAAGTGGAATTTGAGTTTGGGCTCTATTATGACAGGAATCACCCTATATTCTATCATGAATCTAGTGTTAAGTGTATTCTCTCTATTGTGTATGTGAATGATATTGTGATTAGTGGTAGTGATAGTAATGACATTGCAGATTTAAAATTATTTCATTAAAGTCATGTTTAAACTAAAGATCTCAGAAGTTTATGTTATTTTGGTATTGAGGTTACTAAGTGACATTGTAGCATCTTTCTTTCTCTTTCACAAAGAAAGTAAGATGTGGATTTGAGAGACAAGTCAAAACCTTGTTATACTGTCATGGATCTAGAAATCAAGTTATCTCCAAATGATGAGAAGATTTCTATTGAATTGAAAGGGTATTAGCAATCGATTGGTAAGTTCAATTACTTTGATATTACTTGTCCAAATATTGCTTTAACTTGGCTAGTATTATGAGCAAGTTTTTTTTATCTTTTCTATGTGCTTTTCAATGGGAGGCTATAATGCTTGTTATGAGATATCTCAAGGGTACACCTAGACAAGGCTTACTTCACATTGTTAGAATAGGTCGGTGTATGATCAGAAGTCTATTATCAGTTATTGTATTTTTGTTAGAGGAAAAATGTTATCATGGAAGAGCAAGAATATTGTGCTAGGTTAAGAACATAATCAAATTATCGTGCATTAACATATTTTACATGTGAAGTGATGTAATTTCGGCAATTACCTGATTTTCTTAGTTGTGAGATTTTTTAACCTTCTAAGCTTTGATGCAACAATCAAGTAACTATTCACATTGCATTAAACTGGTTTTATCTCGAGCATACAAATCATATAGAGGTAGGTTTTTGTTTTGTCCGTGAGAAGCTTCAATGGGACCTCATTCACTTTGCTATGTAAGGTCATAACATCAACTTGCAAGTATTTTCACAAAATCCTTACTTATTCATCAAGTTCTTAACTGGAGTTCACGTTGCATATATTTACAACAAGTTGGACATAATCAACATTTATGCTTCAGCTTGATAGGGAATATTAGAATATGGTTTAGGATATGTTATAATCTATTCTTTTATAAGAATAGCTTAGTATTGGGGACATAGGCAAATAACACTACATATATGTGAATAGAAACAACCCTAAGTGTAAGGTTTTCTCTTAACTTCTTTTATAAAATTACAGTCCATTTATAGTAAAATAAACATAAGTGAATCATAGCAATATATGACAAGTTGACAACAAATTATGCATATCATAGGCAATTAGAAGTTCGATAAACATTTTTATACTAACGAATATAAAACAAAATTGGTAGAACAATGTCATTTATGAATTAGATTGGATATTGGCATGTTAACACATTCTTAAATGTGCCAAATTGTACCAACCTATCACCAAAGAGTATCAATATTTGAATTTCAGACCAACTTCATGTTGAATTTGAGACAAAAAACAAGTAATATGGCATATCTTAAAGTGCCTACCTAAGGCCTCAAATCAAATCTGTTATGAAACAGATCTTCTATAAAACATGATTTTAGCAGCGATGGCGCAGATTACAAACAGATCATATAGAAACATCAGGGTTTCTTCTTTTGCTTTAATCAGAAACATAAACAAAGAGTTAGAAACATGGTACCATAAGCAACCTAAAGAAAATGCACATGACAAAACATCAGATACAAGATCCAGGCTTTACCAAAGGAGTGGATTTCAGCAGAGTTGGTTTTATGTGAACATCACCTTCATCGACTTCGCCATCTACAACCACTTCCTCATCCTCGTCTTCATTATGAACTGGCACTGGATCAGTGGTCACAGCAACTCCGTCCTTACTAACATAACCCTTCTCAGTAAGAATAGTAACAACTTTCTCTTCCAATGCTAGAAGGGCCTTTCTTCTTGGCATTTTGTGGCTTATTTGAAGCGCTCTTAACAATGCATCACCAGCAATTTCCTGCACACAACCACGAAATAGCCATACCACCAGTAAGCCCCAATCAATTGTCATCTATAAAGTTAATCACATTCAGCAACAAGGGTCAATCAAGCTCATGCCCAAAGTCTGAGGGATCTGAGTTTCCACTAAATGGAGAAGCTGACCCAATTAATAATCAAATGCTAAAGATTTATGAACAACACAAGCAGACTAAGGTAAAATAATTTGTCAAACAAAACTCAAACAACCACTGGAAATTCCTGTTCAGTTGAAAATATACTTTTAGAACTTAAATCACCAAATACTGCCTGGCTCATATCAAAAGACACTGTCATGGAACAAGATTTTATAACATATAAATCAACTAATAGTACATGGGTGCCACATCAAGAGACACTAAAATCTTGCTTATCTTGAATAGACTTTATTGTCAAAGTTTTCCAAATAAATAAATAGAATGACCAATCACATGAAATAAAATAAGTGACAAATTTTCTCTCTCTCTAACAGGAATAGTCCCTTTGCAATGTGAAAGCAAAATTTATAAATCTAAATCTCCTCAAAGCCCGCAACATAGGATACCTTGTGCATTGAATCACCCTTTGTATTATCCCCTTTCCAAAGGACAAATTATGGATTGCAACATCTTTGATTATAAGTCTGCCTGAACATTACTTCTACCTATGAAAGCAATGAGACTTAATAAGCACATCACAGAGCTTGGAAAGAACCATGGATCAAAATTTCAGCCGACATTTCCAATACTTGCAGATATGTATGTTGGTAACAAATCACAATATGTCGGCTAATATTCCAAAATCAAGTGATACAGCAATTATATATTGCCAAGTTTTTTCTTTGCTTCGTTCTTAAAAGCCTAATCACATATTTTAGATATACCCATGTCTTCTAAGACACTCAACGCAATATGTTTGCTAGATTTATAGAATATGCATAAAGCCACAAATCAAATGTTTTTAGGTATTATTTCAATGACGTAGCAGGAAATAAAATTCAAATTTGACAAATTAATTAAATCTCTGAATATTTAAATATATGAAAATATGGTCAGATTTAGTATATAACTCAATGTTGATATGATCACAAATAAAAAAACTTTAAATTTATGATTCCTAATATTGACACCTATCGACAATACAATTGCAACTAATACTTGTATGAATACCAATATTTTAATCCATGGTCAGAATTCATTCTAGATTCCTCCACAAGAGTAAACTTGAAACACAAACATGTCACTCTAATACCATTTTTTATAGAACATAGTTGTTCCACATATTTAGCGGTGCAGCTTAAATTGCGAAAATTCCATCATCAAACTTAAAGGATGCACATGTTATAGTGAGAAGTATAGCTTGAGTTAAGTTTTTTCTTTTTTTTTTTTCAGTGGAATATTGCATCAGGAACCTAATGCTAAATAGTAACAGTGGGATGAGATTTGTGACAAATATGACAAGACAACACAATCTTTCTTTTAGGATTTTCACGCATGGCAATGTTGGCTCGAATTAGGCCAGCAGATGAATGGAAAACCACCTTTAACCCTTGGTGCCCCAATTTGTTAATTCAATTAAATGTACTAGGCAGCTTAAGGTCCTTTTAGAGAATAAGTACCTTTGCTTCCATCTCGTTTATTCAATTAAATGTGATAGGCAACATAAGCTTTCAAGAAGACTCAATGGACAGTTAAAGAGGTGAGAATGCTGCGAAAAGGTTGAACCATACTATGTAATCACTGACCTAGATTACTATCCTTAAAAGTCATTTTCGCCTGCCCAAGTTGTATATCCACTCCCCTTGGCAAAAAAAAAGATCTCATATACTACTTTTTAACTTGGATAAAAAAACTATCGAACTTTAGTTGCTTGTCGTAAAGTAACTTCGCGAATGACAAGATTTTAAATACCTTTTTTTTCCAATAAAGATAGGTGCTTGGCATGAAGTAAATAGTCATTCCCTCAAGCCCAAGGAGATTTATCTCACATACTTCTTTTGTTAAGAAAAATCTTGAAATGAAGCTGCTAAAAAAAATTAGCTACAGGTGACGAGAAGACACTCTCACAAACCATTTTTTATGCTGGGTATAAAGTAACTATCCACTCACTTAGTCATAGACAATTGTAATACGTATTTCTTTGTTTTTTAAGAGAAATTATTGTGAAAAGATGCAAAATCTACTATTCCTTTAAATTTATAATTCCTTTGCAATTAGAGTATCTCATTTTTATTTCTTATTGTACCCTTCACTAAAGATTAATGTTTTCTCATACTGTTAATCATTAAAACATTTCACCACATCAATATTATGTTTCTTCCATATTACAGTTCACCAGAACAAGTTGTATGGTAACTGTGGAGAAACGCCAATGCATTTTGAAATTAAAGCATGCAATTCCACTTATTAGCACCATACCCATAAACTGGCACCACTTAAAGCAATCTCTTTAGGATGATGGAATGCTATTTTTTATCAGTGTCCAAGCGTTCATATTCAAACATAAAAGTAACTGCGCAAACTTGTAAAATCAAGGCTTCAAGCATCAATGGACCAACACAGCTCAACAATTTCCAAATGATAATGAGCAGCAACAGATACCTGGAACTATTTGCATCAAATCTACGAAATGGAACCTAGAACATGTTTGCATGGAGCTCAAAAATGTTTGATCAGTGTCAGTCTACCATGTTATTTCTCAGCAATTAGTAAAAATGGCACCCTATGGCCCAAGTTTTCTTGAATTCCGGTTTGGAACATTATAAATTGATTTGAAAAACAAACACAATCCAACATTTCAATAACAATCCTAAAATCCACTCTACCTAGGAGGTAGGGAATAATAAGCTCTAAATTATTGAGGTAGTGTTTGGGGCATCAGAATTAGGAATGAAATCGAGGTTTAACTTCAAAATAAAATTCAATAATTAACAGAAGGCGTTAAATGGCAACACCTACCTACAACAACTAGAATAAGAAGGAAAGTTGCTTGCTTTTCCAAAATTCCATACCTCAACGTGGCCGTACAACTCAGGAGGAGGCAGCTTTATTGCATCAAGCATTTTTGGTTTACCACACTTTCTAACCAAAGCCTCTACTTCTTTGCAAATTGCTCGCACAGAATTCTGAAATTTAAATTCAAGTTAAAATCGTGCTCCCTGATAACCTGATAAGCATAAGCAGCAAAAATGTTTTGAACATGTTTTCAGCCTCCCTTTTAAAATGAAAAACAGAAGAAGCACAATCAGATAATGTGGGATGAAAGGGATATTGTTGGTCACTCTATCAATCACCAAAACTCACTCAGATTGATATGCTTACTCCTTCTCATGTTGGAAATAATCCCAGGTCAATCTGAACTTTGTTCAATCAAATCATAGAGGTATTAAGGCCTTGCTCTTATTTGATGGGATTATTTAATCTCAGAACTTACTTTATTCAATCTCAACAAAATCATTGATTACTACTATTTTCAACAATCATAGCAGTTATTCTCCTCCTGCAAATAAGTTAATAATCTACCAGCCAAAACTCTCATATCCATCTCTTATTTAGAACTGTCTCAAAATCTTGTAAAGTTGTAACAATTAAAGAATTATATATATTTGACATTCCTGGAAAAAGTTGTGCAAAATTTAAAACTTGCAGCATGTTTCTCAATATTTTAGCAATTTGTTTTTTCAGCAACTTGATAAAATTGTCTTACTAATTATTTGATTTCATCAACAAGAACAAGGCATAAGATGATGGAAGAAGGGGAGGATAGAGATTAAAGGTATTTTGTTTCTCCGGAAGTCGCTAAAAGGATGTGTAATTGTTAGAATGACAAATTGGCTAAGATGGATTGCTCTGAGAACATTGGTCTTTTTTCTCCGCTAGGTTCAATTGCATCAAGATGGAAGTAGGCATTTCTTACCAGTAGCTATAAATTTGAAAATGCATGATTCATCCATTTTCATGCCGGTTGGCATTCAGCTATTCAATGGCAAATTCACATCAAGAAGCAGGACTCATGGAAGCATGTACTGTTTGCTAGTGAATATGGTGAATGTTAGCATTGGAAGCATGGGGCCACCAATTGAGTTCGGTAGTAACTAGTAGGTGCTCAGATTGCAGTGGACTGTCAAAAGTGTATTGTTCCACTGACAGAAGATCAACCTGCAGCAGAAGCTATAGGGTTTGCTAAGTCCATTTCTCAACTCGAAGATGATGTCCATGGTTCCAAACAGACTAAGGCATAAATCAAGAACACAGTATTTTAGTTGATTTAAGCTTTTTTTTTTACAGGCCCAAAAGGGTCTGAACTTCAAGGTATTGGACTGCCAAATGCAATGGGTCCGGTTTGCCTCACAATTCAATGAGCCAGACATAAGGTTCCAGTTCCAAATAAGCAGCCCAATGATTTATGTGACCCATGGACCCCATGTTAATGCATGTGTGCCTTTTCCATGATTGATAAGGTGGCCCAACCCCAAGCCTGGGCTGGGACACAAATTTCTTCTAGATATGTGAATGCCAAATACTGTGTCCCTTTTATTTCTAATAAAAAAGGCAAGGTACGTGGACTTTAATGCAGAGTTCAAGCTTCAGAGCCTAAAGGGGAAATTTCTCCATGATGGCAAGTTTTAAATCATGCTAGGTTATAGTGGCAGCATTCATTAGGTTCCGTGCTGCAAATGGGAAGGACTGAGGATCATCTTTCAGGGCAACCATGCTCTATCTTCGCCAGCAGTTGGCCTGTAAAGTCTGTTGAGCTTAACATGAGTCAAATTGTGAGTGTGTGATGCCAGGATTTCTATTCTGACCTTTATCATGTATGTGGATGATGGTTATGAGGCCCCTGACCCTGATGCTTGAAGCATTATCTTCTTTTGGAAAGTGGATCGAGAGAGGAAGATGGAAATCTCCTTTTCCTGGTGAGCTTCCTCAGGATGCTAATCACTCATTTGGTTCTGGTAAAAAACAAAAAGAGAGAGAGAGAGATGGGCCTTTACCTTGCTGCCAGCTAAGTAGCATGTAACCTTTGTGGCAGTGATTGCTGAAAACCAAGAGGCATCAAGGCTTGGCTTGGGCGGGAGTAGATGAACTTTTGTGATCTAATAATGATTTTGATGGTATTTCCGACATTAAGTTGGATTTTGTCAAGGAATCAATTCACACTATTAGTCAAGCATCAGCATATGGACGAGCTTGAATTTTGGGGGCTTGATGGGCAGCTTCTAAAATGGATCCGTTAAGGATAAGTCAATTTAAAAGATTATTTGGTTTATTATTTGTATTATGTTGAGGATTTATTTGTTAATCCAATAGTACCCAGATGGTTTTTGTTTGAATGAGACAAAAGGTTATAACAAGCGCTTTCTAAAATTCTTAATTCCATTCAACTTAAATTGGCAGGTACAAACAGTTACAGTTGATTTCTGTTCAGGTCTTACAGTTGATTAAAGCCAGAAATTTGTATGCTCCATGTTTGTGGAGCTTGAAAATACAAAAGATTCTTTACACTGTTTGACTTTATGACAAACCTTTTTTCACATTTGATTGAGGTTTGGGGATGCTGGCTCTCCAGTATACAACATCAAGAGTGGAAACCTTTTAGGTCTTGTTGTAGGTTGTTGACCCTTTATGCAAATGGGCTGAGTTGCATTTTCTCATATACTCACGAGTCCCCACCTGTATGGCCCCAGCTGGAGCAGGTATGGAAGATAAAAGACAGACACACATGGCATTCTGCACCACAGGTACAGGTAGAGTATGCATATAAGGTCAAAAGTTGAACACAAAAGATTTATTGCTATTTACCCTGTCACACTGGTATACTAGCATTACCCTTGCTAAACAGCTATTTCGATAGATAAGTTGTTAATGAACATAAGTCTATTCCGTTACTTATCATCGAATATTTTCGTATGATTTGTAAACTTATGCCAAGCTCACATTTAGCATCCCATTTTTCCTATATGTTCAATATCAAAGAAAAATTAATTTCTACCGTTCTAAAACTTCATACAAACAAGTATTGATACAGCATGGGATTATTGGTATGCCAGGGTCATGGGTGGCCGGACAAATAAGGATGCTATAATGTACCCGTGGGGTCACAGTTATGAGTAGGGTACAATAGTTTGCACCCACTGCTGATACAAATATGACAGAGTATAAATGTTACATGAGGACCAGGGTCTGGGAATCCCTCCCCAACCAACCAGCCCCCATTGCCATCCCAGTCACTAGTACTTGGTGTCCTCTATATAAATTTTGCATTGATTATAAAGAAAAGGGATTTTATAAAGTGTTTAGTCCTCTCATTCTCTGCTTAATATCATAAGGCTTCAAAAGAGTTCAATTTACTTCAAGAAACAGGGAACAAGAAGTTTAAGGCAACCAACAAGTTTCCAGAAGTATAAGGATCGAGAAGTTTGAAAGATTCCTGCACAGGCCTGACCATGTGGTAAAAGCGAGCTCAGATATGTGGTCAAATTCAATAGCTAACAGCTTCTATTCCAACAGTAGGAATCCATGCCTTACCTGGTGCTAGAGGTTTGCCGAGTCTTCATAGCACCCAAGGTTTACTTGGCACAAGCTGGCCTATTTCCCAGAAACAAATAGAAAAATATAAAAATAGCTTGAATGTAATGTAAATTACAAGGAAAAAAAATTGAACTTTTTTTTTTCTGAATTTGGAATGTTGGCTTTTGGATTTTTTGTATTTTGGATTTTGAGGCTGAGAATAAGTTTACTTATAATTTTCGGTTTTTGCATTATCAGAATGTTATGCTGGCTTTGAGGATTATTGTTATATGAATCCTGGAATGTTTATCAATACAATAGTTTTTTACTGATCCAAAAACATAAAAAAAGGAAAAAAGGATCCAAATCAGATGCTAATAATAATAATCTATGAAGAATAAGCTTGTTCACATTGCCTTTTCTTTTACAGGGGCTTCATTCATCCTAAATCCTGAAAAAAAACGCATCAGAAAAAACAAAGAGACAAGCACGGGGGGTGGCAAGGGACAGAAAACAGAATCATGCAAACAAGAAATCTCTCATGCATCCACCAAGGTTCCAACGGAAATTCCACAAGAAAGCAAAACCAGATGCACAGGTTGGAGTTGTAGGTTCTTTACATCGAGAAAAATTAAAACTTGTTGATGCTAAAACTGCGCAAGCAAGATAAGCAACACATTTAACTGGATAAAAGAAAAACAACCTGCCCAACTTCTACAGCTTGCAGCAAATTCTCTTCAGGAAGAAATTTACAATAACCCTGCAATAAAATGTTCATACAAACATATGACTGGGTCAGGAGATGGAATTGTGATAACTAAAGTTCTAGATAATTGCAGGTTTATGAAAAGGCATGGACCAACAACAAAAACTATGCCATCATACTTAGAGCAGTCTGACATCCAATGATGTCCTGCAGCTATAAATTTTGAACTATATTGTACAAAAAATGCCAAATTTTCCAGATATTCATCAATCTATCTCACAGGATCATCCACAACCCCAATTAAATATTATGCAGAATGAGATGTGTTAGGATAGCTGATAGATTAATAAAAGATATACAAGCACAATACCAACTGATGCACATACATATACAGAAAGTAAGACATTGGAAAGAACGTCAACCTCTATCATCAATATTCCAGTCTCTGTGCCAGCCAGCAAGAGATCTAACTCTGAGTCTTCCATCTGCTTTGTTGTTGGATTAACAATAAACTTACCACCAACCAGTCCAATTCTCACTCCAGCTATTGGCTTTGTATTTGGCAATTCAGAAAGAGCTCTGCTCATTGCACAATTAAAAGGGAATTACATATTCCAATAGCATGATAAATGCCTAAGCTGCACTACATTCCATACTGACCAAATAAACAAAACTTACACTGCTATTCCAGCAGCAGTCACTGCCAAAGAGTCAGGGGCATGCAGCCCATCATAACTCAAAACCTGGACACAAATGATAAGAATAGAAGTATTTAGCAAAAAGGAATAAGATACCAGATTATTAAGATTGAAAAGAACAGTGCTGTGTGCAAATAAAGAACTTGTGGCAATTACAGAAAAATATCAATATGATCTCCAAAATAGTATCAGTGTACTAGTAGACAAAACACGATACACAATGTCATGATTTAAACTTGTTCTAGTCTTCTATGCTATATGAACCCTGCAACCTGGGCAGCGCACTTAATCTAAGATTGTATAGCCAAGTGTTATGATAATGGATGGAAATATAGGCATTAGTATCGGTCGCAATCATATTGATATCGAGGATATCGAAAAAATATATATTGGTATCAGATATATTAGACCGAAAAAGTTTCTGAAAATAATAAGTTAATAGGGTCATATTAGCTGATATATCGTTGTATCACCCAATACAAAATATATTGCGATGTTCTCATGGTATGAAAATTATCGGTAATTAGGGCCCTGATACCGATACATATCAAATGATATTTTCATCCATATTATGATCTAGCATAAGACATGATACTTGCCTGATGTCAAGAGAGTTGCCGCTATATTTGCACGATTTGGCTAAAGCTACCTGCTGTACTGCTGTATGCTATTGTTATGCTGTTGTTCAATTCTCGGTTGTAGGCTGTCATTAATGTACAAGTTGCTGAAACTAAGTTAGTTGCTGATTTGTTTCTTTAAATTCTCTTTGTAACAACCATTAGCTGAGCTGTCAAATCTGTGAAGGCTTACTGTTTGGCTGGAACAATTATTCAGTGCAAGGAAGAACAACTCACCCATTTGCCTAACCTATAACAATCTAAGACCAAAACAATGAGTATGAATTATACAACTAAGGGTTAAGTCCTACTAAATGAATTCAGCTATATAAATTTGTTTTCATCATATCATTGATTTAGTGCAATATCCTTTAAGAGTAAAAACAATTTCAAATCATTTTTATCACATCACTCAAGGTTTTTCTAGATTAACCTCTTCCTTTCTTTCCTACAACCATAGCTAACTCATATTTCCTTACAAGTACTTTATTTCGCATATATTTTTAAGTGTTCAAATCACCTTAAATACACTTCCCTAATATTCTCATCTGTAGGTGCAATTTTTAAATAATTGCAGGTATCATTATTATTTATTGTATCTTTTATTATAATTCAATTTATCCATCTTAGTATTCTTATCTCAGCAACTTTTATATATTGTACAAGTTATTGTTTGATTTTATAAAATTCAAGTTCATAAATTATAAAGGATTTTTCCAATAAATGTTTTATCTAAAATTAGAGATATATTTCGATCACAAAAATACACCAATGTAGTTCTCCATTTTAACGAACCTATATCAATCATATTTATCACGTCACCATCAATCTCTTCATTTTCTTAAGTTATAGATCCAATGTTGCGAAATCTATTGGCTTTAGAAATATTTTGATCATCAACTTTGATTCAATTATTATTTTGTCTAGAATTACAAAAATTACACTATACATATTAGATTTAATTTTGTCTATCTTGAGCTCTTTAAATTCATGAGCCTCAATCCAATGTGGTAATTTTATTTCTACACCTGCTCTACTTCTATATATTAAAACAATATCATCTATAGATGATATACATCAAGAAACGTCACCATGAAGGTAAGTTCATCTATAACTACGGTAAAATAGATAAGAGTCAAAGTAGAGCCCTGATACACTCCTATCAAAATAGAAATTTCCTTAATATTTCCACATATAATTTGTAAGAAGATCTTTTATTAATGTTATAATATGCTCTTGGATATAATGTAGCATATTCCTTTTGCACAGATAATTTATTAATATATAATCGGTAAACATCCTTATATGTAGTGAATAATACTAAAACCTAGAATGTATGAGGTTTTCTCTTTCATTTTCTTTTTGTAATAATACATAATATCAAATAGGGTTCTCACCTGATCATAAATTTTGCCAACATGGCTGCTAGAAAATTATTTTCGAGTAGATGGTGAGCCTCCTCTCCAGAAATAAAAGCTCCAATGTAAATCTCTTTTTCTTGGTCAATAACCAACAAAGTCTTTTACAGGAAACCCAATTTTTTTGGTTTAATCTTTGATTCTTCCCAGATAACTGTTTTTAATCCATTATTTCTTAATTTGTGAGTCATGGTGAAT
>JAOVVI020004149.1:0-18020 GCA_028571085.2 Nepenthes alata | reverse complement strand
TTTAGGTAAGTTACCCTATTATTGAACTGGCCAAATATGAATTTTGGCATCAGAAAAATCAGCATATAATATCAAACTAGGTAAGTAAAATATTTAAAAATTTATCTGAATCGGTCCAATATCATGTGCTGATTTTGAAAAAGCAGACAATAAAGATTTACATGGTCAGCCAGTTGCCGAACCAGTGTAAAAACTAGATATAGGTCTACTACTAATGTACTGAATTTTTTTTTAAGATTTTAGTCAGTTTAACTCCTGTAAAAATTAGTTTAGAAGCTTTAATGAACCAGCTTATATGTCATAACATAGATGCTAAATCCCTTTTCAAAAAGTGACCGGTTCAGCTTATGTAAGTGGCCATGATACTGAACCGACTAGGTGTGAAATGTGACATTAAAAAAATTCAGCATGTAATGATGAACCAGGCAAATAAAATACTTAAATATTTACCCGAATCAGTCTAATATCATGTGTTGATTCTAAAAATATAGTAGGTAAAAATTTATATAGTGAACCGACTGCTGATCTGGTGTAAAAATTGAATATTACAAGTGAACCAGCAGCTACACATATGAATCGGTTGGAAAAATTATGATGAACTCGTTAGTAAATCGGTTGATAAATCAAAATCAAAAAGTTATATTATTTATTTAATTATACCAGCACATGTAAAAATTATCAGACCTTATTTTCACACTATGTATTATTATAATTTTAGTACGTATGTATAAGCCAATATTAAATATAAATGGAAGCTTATAAGATATTTAAAATATGATTATTTTTCTCAAAAGTGAGAAAAATTAAGAAAAAAACTAATAGTAAGTATAGAAGCTTCCACAAAGAATTTAATAGAACTAAGAAATTAGACTAAAAATTTATTCAAAGGATAATATTTTCTAGCATACTTTAGAATATTATAGTGGTAATCGAGAATTTTTTCTAGCACCATGGGAGAATAAAGGTGGCTTTTTAGCCTCATCTATTGGGTATAATAGTATATACCACCTACCCTGAGGTGTAATAAAGAGGTTAGGTATTAGATTTTGTGGATTGAATATAATCTTTTCTTCGATTATCTACTCCGTTAGTTGGTAAGGCCTACTAGTCTTGATTTCTCAAGTTATGTAAGTTTAAAAGTGCTGGTAATTAAATAAAAAAAGTACAAGATAAAGAAAGTTGAATGCATCACGAAAATATTTTCTAAATATATGTATGTTTAAATATGTATCATGATTTCTATTCCTTTTTATAATCTATTTTTAGTATAATAAGCATATCCTTATATATATTATGTCTTGTTGAGTATTTGGCTCACTCTCTTACTATTTTCTTACCCTCTAAATATTTTACAAGAGTTCATAGTTGATAAATAAGAATAGAGATCAAAATAATAGTTATATTATACTTAGATTAAGTGTTAATGTAATTAGTTTCATTTAAGTTATGATATGTAAACTTGTAGACTTTATAAGCATCACAAGAATGTACTATGTTATGATGATGTTAGTTTAGAAGTACTTCTGCAAATTCAAATGGCTATCATGTATACTTCCGTAAATTATTATAAGTTGAGTTTGGATCTTTAGGAAGCATCTTTCCTAACCAAATCCCAACATCGTACCCCTATTGTACGATATTGGTGCCACCAATATTGTGGTATTCCTAAGGATCCTGTGTGTGTCTAGAAAATCTATCACATATCAATATTATAATAATAATTAATCATAGAAATAAGAACGTGGGACGTGACATCACCTCCACTTATCTATTTGCTTGGGAGTAAATAATAGAGGTATGAACCAATCTAATGCCAAGGGCATGCAATACTTGGTGAATCTCTTCCCTATGAATGGGGTACCATTATCGGTAACTATGATTTTGGCATACGAATTCAGTCACATTCTGCTCAATAATTTTTGTTAACAAAGCGGCCTCTATCCACTTAGTAAAGTAGTCTATCACAGCTATAATGAATTTTGTTTTTCCCATAACAAGTGGGAACATACCTTATATGTCAAGACCCAACTATGTGAATGGCCAAAACAACTACAAGGCCTGAATTTCACTATGAGGTTGATAAGAGACATTATCGTAAATCTAATAATTTTACACCTCTTAACGAACTCCATAATGTCTTTTTTCATGGTTGCCTAGAAATAGCCTTACAACATGACCTTAAATGCCAAATTAGTTCACACTATGTGCTATCCACAAATGTCAAGATGTACCTCGCTTAATGTATAATCAGTCTCGGGAGATATCAGGCACCACATATAAAGGATGGAATAATCTCTCTTGTATAGATTTTCAACCACAAGGATGACGGAACGGGTTATTTTTCTTCTAATAACTTTCGTCAATAAACATACCAAACTATTTCACATAATTAAATATCATGAAAATTCTATAGAAAATCAAGCAGAATTTCTTCAAAAATTGAACCAAACCATACATATAACCTGTAAGAATAAACCTACACAATGCGTATAAACAACCAAACTTCAATATTTAGCTGCAACACACACGAGTCCACAAATGTCATATCATTCATGGTTCTAACACATTATCTCTATTACTATATTGGATCTAAGAGAGATTCCATCTAGGCCTAATCAAATTCAAAATTAAATAAATGTAGAAGCAAAACTAAATCCATACATAACCTGCAGAATCATAACATTAAACCATAATAATAAACATACTATAACGCAATTAATGCACAACACCACTCTAACTTAGTTCTTTACATTTCATCACAATTATCATATTCAAAATTCTAAATCCTTGCAATCCAGCACTCTCTTTAGTGAAACTCTTTCCTTACTCTATCTAATCGGGTGCTAACTCGTTGCTCTCATTTGGAAGGAAGAACAAGAGTAAGCTAGAGCCCAACAAGTACATCATAACAAAGTACTGAATAATGATAACAGAACTAAATAGAAAAAACGATATATGAACATGGAAGATATGCATAAACAAAACTAGTATAGACATGCTTGGGGAGTAATTTACTTCTTTTTTGTTTTTATTTTTTTAGGAAATAAATTGAGCATAATTATCCATCTTTGCGGACCTGGGCTAGTAGACCCCACCAGCCAAATGAACGAATAATCGAGGACAGATTATATTCACTCCACACAATCAAAGGTCAGAGTTCAGCAGTTGTGGCTCTCTCTACAATCTTTCCAGATTCAAAAACATAACTATCATGGATTACCAATGTAATAACTTAAGGCATGACTATAGTATCACCCGCTATAATATGCGGTTAGGATAAATCCTTGAGTCTTCACCATTATACTAGTCACATGCCTGGGGATATTACCCATCAAAACCTGAATCTGAGTTCTAATTTTATAGTTACTTATTCTTTTAAGTGAGGATCCACCAAACTTATTTTACATATATAATTTATTTCTCAAATATCCCCATCTTGGAGATCAAATCCATTAGAATCCCAAATGTGGAACTTTTCTCCAGTTACTCATATGCTTATTATCTTGCTGTTTTAAATCTTTTCACGACTTGACTTGTATACAAATATCATATACACAGAGAAGATTTAGAATTCTTACCATCGAGGAGCAGATTAACTTTGAGAGCTTTCGGACGTGAATTTCTTTCACAGATGCATATATCATAGCTTCCAGATTATCTAATTTGACTTATACAAATATATATATCATTTAATTAGCGATTAAATATGAAAAATTATGTAAAATATCGTCTGAAATTTTTAGGTGAACAATACTCGTGAACAGTGCACGGATTACATATCGGTTAATTCTCAAAATTTTAGACATCTAATGGGTAAATTATCGAACCCAAAGCATAGGTAACTATAATCCCAAGTCAATTTATACATTAAACCCCAAATCAAAACTTAAACGGCGTCTGGACGCGGGTTAGGGGCTCCGCGAACGAATTTTCACCTTAAATCACAAATTTGGATATCCAATCGATAAAATTATGTGCCCAAGTCATGGGTAACCATAGTTTAGTCCCAAATTAAGGTAAAGCCCCATATTTTCACAGTTAACATAACCGGACGTGAGAGTTAGGGTTTACGTTGTTTGAAACCTTACCTAAACTACAAATTTGGGTTCCAAATTAACATATATGCATGCTAAGGTCTTAAGAATTATAAAATATAAATCTAACTAGGTATCAAAATGAGGATACTCAAAGAAAATAAGATAAAAATGTAAGAAAACGAAAGATGAGGGTAGGAGTATTATCACCTTTCTAACTAGATCTTGGACGAATTTGAACTCAGGAGCTTTGGATTCCTCCATTTTCCTCTTCCTCTTCATGCTCTCTGTCCTCTCTCACTCTCTTTCCCCACAAAAATAACGCAGAAGGAAACGCAACACGATTTTAAAAACAGGCTAGCGCTCAGTGACCGCTCTTCGAGTGCAAACACATTGTAATTGGCGCTCACTAGGGGCTCGAGCTCACGGCAGACGTGGGTCAGGCCTGCAGCAAGCCAGCTTTGTATTTTCACCGACCGGGACCCGTTTTAACCCTTCTAACGCAATTATTTATATCTTTAGACCCTAATTTTGATTATATAACCTAAATAAACTATGATGATCATAGTTTAAAACTCAAATCTTACTAACGGATTAAAATTTTACGGTTTACAACTTTGGTTTTCGATTTTACTAATTTCGAATATTTTGGCTTTTCAATCCGATTTCTCTCATGCCCTTTGACCTCAATTCACATATTTTAACTTAATTACCTCCCAATTACTATATTTTGGAATCCAAAACCTTACCACTCATATTTACCACATCGTAAAAATTGGCACATTATAATTCTTCTCCACTTATAGAAATTTTATCCTCAAAATTTAACGAATCTCGAATTTTCATAATAAGAGGTAATTTTCTTGATTCTCCTTGTGTTTCCAAATCACATCATTGATTAAACGATTATTGCGAAAAACTTTAAGTATTTGAATCATTCTAAATCCTATTACCCAATGCATTCTATCAAAATTTCAACTCTATCAGGTTTGAAGGCGATTTAAACTTATTAACTTCATTTTCGACTTGGCTCGAAATCTCAAATGACTAAAAAATTCTTACTTTAGTCTACTCCAAGCCTCGAAAGAGACTATGCCTTCTAAGCCTCAGACTGAACCTTAACTTATGTGGGTTTACCAAATTTATACTGTACTACTCTGATTATTTATCTAACTACAAATTGTTCAATTATAATTCACCGATGTATCAAATTTAACTTAACACCCAAATTTCTCTAATCGAGTTTCAATTAAGATTTTGGCACGAACGTCAATCGCAACAAATCTCAAGATCAGAATACTTTATATCATCATTATTTCGTTGGTATGTCATAAAACTGACATCTCCTTAAAATTTACAATCTATACGAAACACTTAGATTACACAGCAACCATAATTAGAATAAATTTTAAGTATCCATATCATGCAGACAATTCCTACAAATCCTCAAATGACAACCAATTGAGTAATTACCATCATGACAGTTACCCAAGGATTCGATATAGTTTTAGGCCATCACCTAAATTTCTAAATCCAAACATCTAGCAACTTAGGATCTCGTTGGCATACTGATGAGCCAACTGATTCAATCCAAGCACGTCCTCCATAATCACGAGGAGGGGGGTCATCCTAATCGTCTTGAAATAAAACCATAAGAACTTCTGATTTCACAATTTTCATAACTTCAATACTTTGAATGCGATTTTATCTCCCAACTTAAGTATATGACATTCTCTTTCCCAAGTGTTAAAAACTTACTCACTAGTACCTTTTTCATCTCCTACATGGCACCGAAAGCACCTTAAGCTTAATGACTCCCATCATCCGTTGTCAGCACTACTCACGACACCGAGGTTCATCTTCACAATCCTTAAACAGGTTTGTCCATTTGCAATATTATAAGATCGTCTTTCCTAAATGACATAACTATTCTGGCATTTAGGATTATTAGATAATAGCTATCTCCTAAGGCAATACCTATAAATCCTCAAAACAAGGATCTCACCAGCCATCCCTCAGCTATGGATGAAAATTTCAACTTATGGGTCCCTCCCCTACTCGATTCGAAGGTAGCCACCTACTAGGATATAAGGTTAACATAATCCTAACCTTCCTCAAAAATATTACACTATGATAACTCACCAGACTCATCAGGGGTTAACCCAAATGACATGGACATCAATTTTATCCTTAATCCCTTGAAGGCTACCTTCACATGTCCCATTCTTACGAATATAAATTGCTCTTAAACCCAAACACCTCACGGCTCCACTAGCCTTCATGATATTAATCAGCTTTCCCAATAAACCGCTATTATCAAAGAGGCGTCACACCCACATCACATTCCTCCTTATCCCTAAAAAACTATCCTTTCATACATCGTTCTAATAACTACAGGTCCCTTCTAAGCCAAACGTCTCACGGACGCTGCAATTCCTCGAGAAATACTTGCCGGATTGCTCATCAAATTCAGTTAATCCCAAGAAATTCGTACCCCTTCACGACATTAATCGGTCTTCCCCATTTAGTCACCGCTTAAAGCCCTACGGATTCAAAATCGTGCTATCAAAGATGACATACACTCAATGGGACATTTTCTCAGACTAAACTCGTGTTATGTTCTCAATCTGGTTTTCTGTTAACAACTGTTCTCAATTCATACACAATTTCCAAACAGAGTACATATTTCCTACGTTCCTTTGAACCCATCAATGAGGTCATATCTATATGGACCCGAATACAGCTGAAAGATCCAACCCATAAAATTTATGAAATGACAATGGACCTTCAAAATCCAAACGGTGTTCCCGAACTTCATGGCAGCCATATCCTCACCCGAATGCTGCCACGGGCATAATTTTCAATTATCCATAATCAACACGCTATGAGTACAGATCAATCTTAGAAATCAACTATCTATTCATTGTGCTCGCTTCTAGATTGATTAATCTTCTGAGTTACCAATTGTGCGATCATCCACAAATAATCTCATTAGTTAATTTTACTTCCCCAAAGGCTCCAGGTATCCTTAACGGTACTTAATCAATGCTCCTTCAATTTCATACGAAATCCTCAAAAGTTATTGTTGATTTCAAGACAACCTTAAATCACTCATCAAAGGCAATCGGCTTGGTCTTTTCCCCCAAATGTATATCCTCAAGACTTACACAACTAAATTTCCTAGTAATCACCAAATTACTTCAAGGAGTGGTCTTATTCACCAATTGGACTTAACACCTATTCCTGATTAACATGCCCCAAATTCTAAATTCATATCCTGATTACAAAGTACATTATCTTACCAACACAATTCACGCCAGCACCCATGAACACCTTTTCAACTCCTATAGGATTCGCATCACCCGAAATTCAAACACCCAATCGCTACGAATTGATCATAAACTGGCGTCCTTAAATTCACTATACCAAAATTGACTCCAAGTCACATTAACTTCGAGCCATTAATTTTACTTTATCCACCGCACTTATTAGATTGATCAGGCATCCATTGTTAATGAATTACTAGTTTGAGAGCCTCAACCCAAAAATGATCAAACCTAAATTTTGAACCCAAACCAATTAACCTAGACCTGGAATCAAAGCCAATTCAACTTAAACACTAAATCTGCACCAATCAAATTTGGACCTCAAAGTGCCTCGTTACGGCTCCTCACGACCTCACAGTCAACCACTGCCACGAATGAACCTTCACCTAGAAGCCGTAGCGGTTACTAATATCTTATCTAAAGGAAAAATAAAGCGGGTTAGGCTATCCTTAGGACACTATCTAGGTCGTAGGAGCTAGATAACTAAATTCATTCTCTATCTCTAACTTAGTTCAAGCCTAAACTAGCCAACCGAAATAATTAGAACTATTCTGTTCTAATTTAATTTTCCTACGCATACGTCTACTTTTTGATCAATTTAAATCGATCCTAAGCTTTCCTATCTTGTTTAAATTAACCCTAAAGTATCTCTTTTCTCTGATACCAACTGTGACGGAACAGACTATTTTTCTTCTAATAACCTCCGTCAATAAATATACCAAACTATTGCCAATAATTAAATATCATAAAAATTCTACAAAAAATCGGACAAAGTTTTCTCTAAAACTAGACCAAACCATACATACAACCTATATAAATAAACGAGCACAATGCATATAAACGACCAGACTTAAATATTCAACCACATAAACAGAGGATCCACAAATACCATATTATCTATGACTCCAACACAATATCTCTACTACAATATTGAATCTAAGAGAGATGTCATCTAGGCCTAATCAAATCTAAATTCAAATAAATACAGAAGCAAAACTAAATCTATACATAACCTTTAGAATCATAACATTAAACCATAATAATAACCAACATACTATAACACAATTAATACTCAACACAACACTAACTTTGCTCTTTACATTTCATCACAATAACCATATTCAAAACTCTAAATCCTTGCAGTCCAGCAATCTCCTTAGCGAAACTCTCTCCTTATTCTATCTAATCGGGTGTCAGCTCGTGGCTCTCATTTGGAAGGAAGAAGAAGTAAGAGTGAGCTAACAGCCCAACAAGTACATCAAAATAATACACTAAACAATGATCACATAACTAAATAGAAGAAAGATATATAAACATGGAAGATATGCATAAACAAAACTAGAATAGACATAATTGGGGAGCAATTTACTTCTTTCTTATTCTTATTTTCTTTTGGAAGTAGATTGAGTATAGTTATTCATCTTTACGGATCTGGGCTAGTAGACCCCACCAGACAAAGGAGCAAATAATCGAAGATAGATTGTATTCACTCCATAAAATCAAAGGCCAAAGTTTAAAAGTTGTGGCTCTCCCTACAATCTTTCCAAATTCAGAAACAGAACTATCATCAATTACCACTGTAACATCCTAAGGTATGACTATGGTATCACCTGCTATAACATGCGGACAGGATAAATCCGTGAGTCTCAACTATCATACTAGTGACATGCCTGGGGACATTACCCATCAAAACCTGAATCTGAATCCAAATTTCATGGTTACTTATTCTTTTCAAGGAGAATCCACAAAACTTATTTCACTTGTATAATTTATCTCTCAAATATCTTCATCTTGGAGATCAAATCCATCCCAAATGTGGAACCTCCCTCCAATTATTCATATGCTTATTATCTTGCCTACTGATTTAAGTCTTTTCATGACTTGACTTGTACGAATATCATATGCACCGAGAAGACTTAGAATTTTTACCATCGAGGAGTAGATTAACTTTGAGAGCTTTCAGACGTAGATTTCTTTCACAAATGCATATATCAAAGCTTCCAAATTATTTGATTTGACTTATACAAACATACATATCATTTAATTAGTTATTAAACATGGGAAATTATGCAAAATATCATCCAAAATTCCTAGGTGAACAGTGCACGTGAACGGTGAACAGTGCACGTGAACAGTGTACAAATTACACATATCGATTAATTCTCAAAATTTCGGACATCCAACTGGTAAATTCTCAAATTTAAGGCATAGGTAACTATAATCTCAAGTCAATTTATACATTAAACCCCAAATTAAGGCTTAAACAGTGTCCGAGCGCAGGTTAGGGGCTCTGCGAATGAATTTTCACCTCAAACCATAAATTCAAATACCCAATTGATAAAATTATGTGCCCAAGTCATGGATAACCATAGTCTAGTCCCAAATAAATCTAAAGTCTCAAATATTTGTTGGTAACATAACCAGGCATGAGGGTTAGGGTTTATGTTGTCCGAAACCTTACCTAAACTATAAATTTGGGCTCCAAATTAACACATATCCATACTTAGGTCTTAAGAATTATAAAATATAAACCTAACCGGGTATCGGAATAAAAATACCTGAAAAAAAGATAAAAGTGTAAGAAAATGAAAGAGGAGGGTATGAGTGTACTTGCCTCAAACCGATCTATTACCTTTCTAACTAGCTCTCGGATGGATTTATATTCGGAAGCTTTGAATTCCTCCATTTTTCTCTTCCTCTTTGTGTTCTCTCTCTCTCTTTCCCCAAAGAAAATAACACAGAATGAAACCCGATGTGGTTTTAAAAATAGGCTGGCGCTCGGGCACTTGGTGAGAGCGCTTCGACCGCAAGCGCACTGGAATTGGCGCTCGCTAGTGGCTCGAGCCCACGGCGGGTGTAGGTCAGGCATGTAGTGAGACAGCTTCGCATTTTTGTCGTCTGAAACCCACTTTGACCCTTCCAACCCAATTTTTCACATCCTTTGACCCTAAGTTTGATTATATAACCTTAATAAATCATGATTATCATAATTTAAAACTTGAAATCTTATTAACAGATTAAAATGTCACAGTTTATAATCCGGTTCTTAATTTTACCAATTCTGAATATTTGGGGTTTTCAAACCAATTCCTCCCGTATCCTTTGACCTCAATTCACCTATTTTAACTTAATTACCTCCCAATTACTATACTTTAAAATTTGAAACCTCACCACTCATTTACCACATCGTGAAAACTGGCACCTTACAACAAGGGTGTACCACTCAATCGTCTTTTTCATACACTTAACTTTGGCTAGATCCTTCAATAACAAAACATCTTCAAGGTACCTTTGATATGGCATTATCCAGACTACTTCATCTGCGATTGGGAACATCTTGTCCTAGTCATCTATGCTTAGGTTCATGAATGTTTCCCTCATCTCTCTGCCATATTATTTGAGGTTACCAAGTACAACTATTTTGACTAGTTGGTTAACCTTCTAGTTTTCTTCCCTCAAGAAGAGGTAAGTCTCCACCTTTATCAAAAAATGATAGGAGATTCCTTACCTTGGCGAGATATTTTGCCAAACATGGATTGATACTTCATCGAGCACTTGGTTCACTCCCAACTTGGAGTCACTACGAACAATTAGGTTCTCGACTAAGTATTCTTTTACCAACCTGAGCTCGGCTAATAGGGCTTCATACTTGGTCGCATTGTTTTAAGCTTAAAATTTGAACATCATTAAGTAATTTATTTCAAATCCATCTAGAGTTATCGAGATTATTCCAGTCCCACTTCCTACTTGAGAAGATGACCCATCAACATATAGAGTCCATGTTGAAGTCCCCTCACTAAAAGGCGTATGTTTGTCATCTCCTGAATTTTCTAAAATTGGGGTCATCATTTCATCCACAAAATCTGCAAGAGCTTGATCTTCTACAGACAGTCTGCTCAGAATTCTCTATCAAGCTCTCCAAATTTCACAGCCCACTTTATCAAACGTTCAAATGCTTCTGATCTTTGTAAGAGACCCTTCAATGGTTGATTAGTTAAAATGATGATCTTATGGGTTTGAAAATATCGATGGCGTTTTCTCACTATGTGGATTAGAGCTAGCACAATCCCATTAACTTGACAATACCAAGTCTCTGCATCTATCCCGATCTTGTTGACATAGTAGACTGATTGCTGTATGTCAACTTCTTGCCTAGCCAGAATTCAGTTCATACTGTATCTGAGATGGAAAAGTAGAGATACAATTCTTTGCCTTCTTTAGAAAAATTTAAGAGTGAGAGATTGACTAGGTATTCCTTCAACTCTTGGAAAGCTAGTTGACATTGTTTTGTCCAACAGAACCCATTAGTCTTGGCCTAACTCAAAGCCTCAAAGAAGGGAAGGTACTTTTTGATAGATTTTGCTAGGAATCTGAAGAATGCTGATAGCCTCTCAGTTAACCTTTGTACTTCTTTCAAGGATTGGGGTAGATTCATCTCAATGATCACTTTGATATTGTTAAGGTTCACCTTGATTCTTCAGTGAAATACTACGAAGCCAAGAAATTTTTCTAACGTCACTCCAAACACTCATTTCATTGGATTCAATTTCATTCGGTGCGTTTGAAGTACCCCAAAAACTTTGGTCAAGTCTCGAATATGATTTTTAGCCAGCGCACTTTTAACGATCATATTGTCTAAGTACACCTCCATATTATTTTCTATTTGGGCTTCGAACTTCTTGTTGACCGATCTCTAATACATCACTCCTACGTTTTTCAGACCGAAAGGTATGATTTTGTAACAGTATGACCTTTGTTGGTCATAAATGAAGTCATTTTTTCATATTCTTGACTGATATGGATCTTATTGTATCCTGAATAAACATCCATGATGCTTAAAAATTGGTGGCCAGAGTTCAAATCCACCATAGGTAAATCCTTGGTAGTGGAAAGTTGTCTTTTGGACATACTTTATTCACATCTATGAAATCAACATACATCTTCCATTTTTCACTACTCTTCTTAAAAATGACAACGTTCGATAGCCAATTGAGGTATTGATCTTCCCTAATGAAACCCACATTGAGTAGTTTCTACCTCTTTACTCATAGCGACAAGCTTTTCTATAAAGTGGTTTATGTACTTTTGTCAGGCCGGTTTGTACCCTAGGATCAGTCTCAATTTGTAAACCATTATCTCAATAAGTATCTCCAACATGTTCGCTAACATCCATCTAAATACATCTGTGCTCTAGCAAAGGAACTCCATCAATCGTCCTCTTATTCGAGAACTGCCAATCTGAACATATTTTTCTAGCTCATTGCAATCTAGATGGATTTGCAACGTTGATTCTTTGGGTTGGTCTTGTTGTAAGATAACTTTATCTTAGAGGTCAAACTCCTCGATCGGTTTGTTTGGTATTGACTAACCCATTTGGGCTAGGTTGTAGGTTCGGCTAGTGACTTAATCACCTTGCCCTTTTCCTACCCCATTTAGAGTCATGAATTTCATTTTCAAGTACGATATATGTAATATATCGAATATTTTACCTGATTTAACTAGAATTATTTATTATTTTGGATAATTTATGTGTGATAAAAATAATTAAATATTATAAAATTTTGAAGGATATTTAGATTAATTAGGCTGACACCAAAAATATGTCCATGTTGTCACCCGAGTATTGATTTAGGTTTTCAAATAAAAGAAAAAAAAAATATATATATATATATAATAATGATGATGATGATTATGATGATAATAATAATAATAATAACAAATGAAAAGAAGAAGAAGGAACGGGGAGAGAAGGGTTTGCGGGAAGAAGAAGAGGGGAAAGAAGAGGAGAGAGCGAGGGCTAAAGGAGTGGAGAGAGGAGGAAACCGTGATCCCCAAGTTTGATTCTGACTTCGACCTAGTTAGAGAAGTGATAGATCAAGTCGAGACAAGTGCACCCATACCCTTTTTGTTCTCTTTTTAAATTTTTTGTTCGATTCTCATCAGGTATTATTGTCTCGAAACCTGATCCATGCATATATTTTGTGAAACCCACAACTTGGGCACAATAATTCATCAATTTGCTGTCCGATTCATCATTTTCGAACGATTTTGTGCATCCCGAAACCCTAACCCATGTTCGGACCTCGTTTAACCGATTATTTTAAGATTTACACATGATTTGGCTTTAGATAATAAAAACGCATGTCTTGAATATAGTTATTTATCGATTGGGTGTCCGATTTTTTAAATTTTGTCCAGTTTTATACATATAGGACCCTAAACCCGTGCCTAGCACTGTTCACTCGAGTTATTTGAAAATTTTTGCATGATTTTATTTTTTTAATTGGTATTTAATTATATGTAATTGTATATGCTTAATTATATATTCTAAAAATATTATGTGTGAACCGTTTGTGAAGAAAATTATGATTCGGAAACTCTAAAGTTATGTTTGGCACCCGGTGATAAGAGTTTTTATCCTTCTCGTGCTTTACGATGTTCATACATATAATTTAAGTCATGTGAAGACTTAAACCCATAAGAAATATGAAAATTATGTAAGTATTTGAAGGAAATACCACAATTTGATATATGTATGATTCGTTCTCTCGGAGTGAGAACTTTATAAAATAAGTTTAGTGGACTTTTCCTCAAAGAATAAGAAATCGTGAAATCTGGACTACGGATTTATATTTCAGATGGTAGTATCCCCTAGCATGCCATTGATATTACAGTAAAAACTCATAGATTACCCTGGCCATGTATTATAGCGGGTGATATTCCTTGGTATACCTTAGAATATTATTGTAAAAAATGATATATGCCTCTAGGCCACGGGGGATATGGTGGCATATGTGATATGGCCCCGTATATCAGGTTAAGGGTATATCACTCGCTATGGGGTGTTGAATTGCGTGGTTATGCGCTTTAGAACGTGTAGAAACAAATACATTCTTTTTCTTGTTCTCCCACACCGTTAGCTGGTAAGACCTACTGGCCCTAATCCGTAAAGATAATTAATTTTTTACATATTTTAGAACCTAAAGTAAGAATAAGTAAAACAGAAAAAGGAATGTATTTCGAAAAGTGTATATGATCATGTCTCATATCTATATGCATACATACATATTGCTCCCATTCCATTTCCTAATTAATTTAAATATATTATATATTATTCTTAATTATATTATACTTATTGAGTATTTGGCTCACCCTTACTACTTTGTTTCTTCCAGATGAGTACGCCCTTATACCTGATGAGACTAAGTAGAGCTTAAGAGTTGGGTAGGCTACAAATCTTGACATGAAGAGCTTTTGGGACTTAGTTTAGTTGTTTTGCGCCTTCCTCATGGAGTATTTTGTATATTTTGTGATGGTTACGTATATCGATGTATGTGCATGATGATAATGCATACGTAGTTAAGTTTTCACTTTATCCGATGGATGTATATACTTTCGCAGGTTTTTATGGTTAATTATGGATACCTAATGACATCTTATTTGAACCGACGTCGTACCAATAGTTATAACGTCGATGCCACATGTTGAGAATTGTGGCTTTGGGATCCTGTGTTATGATATTGTGGCTATATTATGTATGTTGTATAGGATATTTATAGGTTTTTGTATGGAACAAACGACCGTATTACAATCAAAACTCTGCCATATTTTTGGTTAGAAATATGGTACATCACAATATAGACATTATTGCCATGAAGGCCACCCAATAGGATTGGCCCAGAATGGCATCGCAGACCGAGGGTATATCTACCATTAGAAATAATAATATTTGGGAAGCCATTTTTCGGTATATCATGAATGTAACTTCCAGTTGAATGATCCCCTGGATTGGTACGGGTTCATTATCTACCTCATATAAAGGGACGTTAATTGGTATCATTTGACTCATTTTTAGCCCTAACTTGAAGAAAGTATCAAGGTGGAGAACATTTTAATAAATTTTCTTATCAATAAAGACTCATTTCATTTGGTAATTGATAACACCGTTTGTGACGAGTGTGGATACAATAAAAGGATCGAAGTGTAGAATAATTATATAAGTCATATCGTTATCATTAGAACTAATGACACAATTTACTACTCCTATCTTTTATCTCTTATTAGAGGAAGTCTCTCGGGACGAAATGGAGTTTTGTCTCTAGCGAGTTTCATAAAGATCATGTTCACCACTCATACAGCCACTCGATTATGAGGTTGCTTAAGCTGCTCTATGTCATGATTGCTGGGGTTACCATGAGCATGTCCTGAGTTTTCCAATTAGTTATTAAGGTATCTCTTTTGAATAAGGGCATTAATCTCTTTCTGTAGAGTCTGACAATCATCGGTGTTATGGCTCGAATATCAATGGTAAAAGTAGTACTTCGTTTGGTCTCCTTCTTTGGGGTTATTTATTTGTTTAGCCATTTCAAAAACTTCTTATTCTAGATCTGTATTAGGACATTGATCTAGATGTTGCTCAGACGGATGAGATTCAATGGTTTGTACTCCCTTCTATCGCATGAATCAATCCATGAATGCTTCCTAGGATCACGAATGGAGGGGTTATCATTGTTCCTCCTCTTTTTGCTGATTGATCTCGAGTGATGATTTGAGCATTCCGACTTCTTTGCTTCGTTGGCCTCATTGGCTTTAATGTATGCTCGGGTAACTTTCTTTGCCTCAAGGAACGTCTTAGGCTCCTATTGGACCAGATACTTGAAAAATTCACCCGATTGTATAGTAGCCATGAAAGAATTCAGCTTAACTTCATCGGTGATTTTAGATATGCCTCAAGCCATGACATTGAATCTAGTTAAGAAATACTTCAGACTTTCATTTGGTCATTATCATATTCTAACAAGGTGCCACAACTGTTTCGCTTCCTTTTTACTAGAGGCAAACTGAGATAGAAATTTGTCAGCCAACTCTTGAAAAGGCTTAATTGAATTTAGAGTCAACCGATAAAATCAAATTTATATATCTCTCTTGAGGATTAAACAGAAGCAAAACCACAAAAAAGAGTCTAATAGACCTTGGAGCCCCAATAAGGTTCAAAAGTGCTCCAATAAGACTCCATGGTCGGCATCTTATACTCAAAAGGGAGTCGGTGCATCCTAATCCCCTTGGTGAGAAGGGACTTGCCCAATTCAGCGGAGTGCCTAGTCATTCTCCCACAAAACAGATACAGTTCAATCCTTCTTATTCTTTTTCCACATTGAAAGTGGATACGATTCTTTTTGCGTTGAGAAATGTTCTCAACTCCAAGTAGTTGGATGACATGCAGGGGACCTGCCTACTTTGAATATTTTTTGGTAAGTTGATACACGATGCTTCATCCTGAGCCGTTAGCCACTCCATGTCCTAAGAGTAGCATGGTTTTTGCCGCTCAGGACTCATTTTCGAGACTTCAAAGTTGAGATGTCTTTTGAGACAAGATGAAATTCTCTAAAGAGATGTTTCTCACCCTTTTAGGGCTCAGGGTGTGACGGATCGTATTTTCTATTGAAAATCTGGTAGAGTTTCATCTATAATACGGACATCCGTAATATAAAAACCTGTACAATTTTCTATACAAAATAAAATACATTCAAATAATCCCAATATCCGACATCATGTAACAACAACACACAAAATCACACAGGATCCAATTTTCACATTTAATTCGTGGCTCCAACGCTGTGTATCTAAACATAATATTGGCCAAAACGAGATGCCACTAGGTACCTGTTACAGACCACAATAATTTTTAAAAGTATAAATAAATTCAAATATAGCGAAAACTAAAATATTAGATCATCAATCTTATATACAATATACATTAATAAATCCAATTAAAATTTGAATATATACAATTATTCATAACGTATGCAAAGTTACAATTATAAGTCTTCAATATGATCTTCCAAATCCAAAGCCTAATTCACTTCTAATATCTACGTCGTCCCATCGGGTATAACAAGCCTGTACTAATCTGGAGATAAGGAAAGGCAGTAAGGGTGAGCGAATTACTCAACAAGTGTAATATAATCAAAGACAATAACGATATATGCAAAATAAAGCAAAAGAGAGATATATGAGTATAATGAGGATGCGTAAACATAAAATATGATCGAATGTGCTTTTAGAATACAATTGGCTTCTCATATTTTATCATTCTTCTCTTTGAAATGTAAATTATACATAATTACTCATCTTTGCGGATCAGTGCCAATAAACCTTATTTCCTAAAGGTGCCGGAGAACGAAGAAATGGTCATATCATCCACATGACCTAAGGGCGTAAGCTCCTATTATCAACCGAAAGGCGGGCCATCTAATATCATGCCTGTAGACGAGCCTTACACAATGCCCCGTGTATCCCGGGGCCCAAACGTAGTCCTTGTCCTTCCACAATAATATTTTAAGGCTTGCAATGAGTATCACCCACTATAATATGCGGTTAGGACAATCCTTGAGTCTCCACTGTCATACCCATGACATGCTAAGGGGTATTACCCTTCGTAACATAAATTTGTGGTCCTAATTTCATTATTTCTTATTCTTTTGAAGAAAAGTTGACCATACTTCTTTAACAATTTTCTCCATACGAGAGAACCAATCAATCAAATAACAATTCTAAAATTTTTCCCAAATATTTATACAATTTTTATCTTTTTTGGATTTAAATCTTCTCTTTTTTTTGATAAGTAAGTAAATTGAATTAAAATAAATAAAATTACAAG
>JAOVVI020004148.1:0-18021 GCA_028571085.2 Nepenthes alata | reverse complement strand
ATAAATGTTAAAATTGCCGATCATATTTCGGAGATAATAGCATGCAATTTTTTCTCGATAATAAATGGCATTTTTCGGTTTAGAATTGAAGGAAGTTTTATTAACTTTCTATTTTCCTGAATTTTAAGCGGCCTGTCAGAAAAATCGAATATAACTTTCTACGTATAAAATTTGTAAACTTTTACAAAAAAGTAAAGATAAGAGCGAAGGAAGAGAAATCGATTCTAAATTATTACAAAAAAAAAGGGCTATATATGCAAAAATTATTTAATTTTACATCATAAATTAGCAAAATGATACGATAATTCTAATAATTTATAAATATCTTGAAATATCATCAACTCTTACAGATGATTTATTCGCCAAGCTTTTAATCTTAACCGTTAGATCTGTATGAAGAGTACCGTAACAACTCCGATAATACAGCCACTCAAGCTTAGCTAAGGGGGAAGCATAGAATTCTACTTATGGATGCATTAAAGAAGACATTTTTTCATAGTGGGGGATTTTATATTATCTCTAAAGCTTCATCCATGGCTGCCCTTGCTTTACCCACCACCTTAAGAAACAAGATATTTTAACCCCTTTATCATCACCTTCACATATTTTGTGGATAGGACTGATCCAAACCTTCATGTCCACTACCACTTTTCCCTGTTTTCTTTCCCTTTTTTTTAATGCCCTCTACCTGCAAATTGTCTTTGAGATATGAATATAAATCAACTTGGTTATAATTCGGATGCATCTTGGCTGGCCCATTTGGGTCAACAGGGCCACAAATTCAACCTCATCATCCATGAGCAAGATGCAAGTTGATGGTGCATTTTGTCCATAAACACTAAAATATTTAGCTTAACATTTAAAAACGGATTTGAGTTTAAAGAGTAAAGGCTTAATAGAGTATGATGTATATAACGGTAATCCTGTTTAATGTCATATGGAAGACAGGTTTAGGCCATGAAACAGGTTCTTTTATGATAAGCATGTAAAATAACATAAATCTGTCATCTTTTAAAGTTACGAAATGATTAAAATTTGACAGTTTGTTCAAAGAGTAAAAGCTTTACTTAATGATTAGTTTAATGATAAGTCTGCTTAATTGTAATATGAAAGACATAAGTTTAGTCTCAAAATAAGTTCGTTATGATTGAGGTATAAAGCCAATCAATGCATGAAGTAACGCACATTAGACCGCCTTAGTTGGATTCACATGATACAGTGGACTCCATCAACCATCATTCTCTTCAATTGGAATATGATGAATAAAAATCAATGCACGTAATCGAACACGAAAGTTGAATAAATAATTTTACGTATAAATTTTTTTCAACTAAAGAAAAATTATGGGACACTGTATCCAAATAATCTCTATTATAACGAGATTTGACTACGAATAATCCCTTTTGAGCAAGTTTCTTCATAACTACAATACGTATAAAGGATGATTAATATGAATCCCAACATACCTAACAACCACATAAGATAATACATTAAGAAAACAAACAATAGATCGGTAATACGTACTATAATTAAAGATAAAATAATATACTCAAGTTTGGTAAATGATGTAACTCAAATCGAATATCTATGGATATCCGAATCTTCTACTTCTTCTTCGTTCTCTTTTATTTCTCTTCCTGACGTGCTCGTTGTATCAAATGGTTCTCCAAATCGCCCTTAACATTTGAACATGGAATTCGCCCGTGTATGTAAATCTGACATATGCGCATTAGACGTGACTTCAGGAAAAAAAAAAAACTACGCGTCTGCTTCTTTAATGCACATATCAAGTGAGAGATACCACTGCATTTCATATATGTTCGCCATTTATGTGTATCTCAGATGTGACCATTCTATCGTAAATGCGCAAAAGCGCCTGTCACGCACCGATTTCCTGTGCCATAGAGATCATATTTTTGAGTGAATCTTTGCACCAATATTAAATGAACCACCAGATGATGTGCCCAATAAAAGTAAAATTCATAAGAAAGTAACCCAAAATCTAACATACAGTGTAAAAACCTCACATGAAATTAATGGAGACTCGACAAAGCAAACAAGGATACATATAAGAGGCAAGATGTTATCTCAAATCTACCAAATTTGTAAGTTACAGAACCAAGATGTGACGCAGATACAATATGCCCACTTCAAAGCTTACCACACGCACTATCCATAGCGACTTCATCTTGCACTATTTATTTATAATATACTTAAAATTGATGCAAATTTCATGAGCATGAAGAAAGCGATTTGCTTCAGAATATTGCTGTACTTAAAACTGATCCCAAAATAGAAAACAGAGAGAGAGAGAGAGAGAAAGCACAGTTCCTATTCAAGCAACTCCTCTTTTGAATGCCATGGAATTTAACTCCTCTTCAAGTGACTGAGAGGGGGGAGGCCCGAGGAGGGGGAGGGAGGAAGAAAGAGCATACTAAGTATTTACAGGAAATGTGAACATCATTTGTCCTACAAATAGAAGAAAGCTTGATGCCTGATTTGATCAAAACCCGGTTGGGCTGGCCGGACACGGGTCAAATTTAGATAAAAATTTATAGTTGCTAAGTTGAGCCGGACATGACTCGGTTACATTAAAACCATAACCGTGCTAGTCCGGCATCAAAATAGGGCTGCTTGGGGCCATTCCATAGTCTTTTTTTTTTTTTCAAGTACTTTTTTAAAACTCTATAGTTATATAAAATACCTAAAAATATAAAATATTTTAAAATTACAATAATTAAATATTACTCAAGTATATGTTGTAGTGATTGTTTAAGTACAAGGACCATAAATAAAAATATCAATATCTGTATTAATTGTGATCATATTAGTATCGGATATATCGGACAATATATATTAATATTGAGTATATCGGAAGGAAAAAGTTTTGAGAATTATAAGCTGACAAGAAAATATTAGTTAATATATTACCAGCACGATAATATATCGTAATATTGTCATAATATCAAAAAATATTGATATTAGAAACTCGATATTAATATATATCAACCAATATATCTATGACAAGGATTGATTGTGCTGAGCCTTCTGTCCCATGGCTTGGAACAACATAGTCAATGAAACAAAGTTCAACCATATGGTGACCCTTCATTGCTACGTGTATGAAGAAGAAATAAGGGTAGACCTACAAATGAGAGGAATGGAGTAGTGATGCAAACACATGCAGTAGGACCACCCCTCTGTTTTGAAGCTGTTATTTCAAAAAATACAAGCCTTTTATTTATAAATATTGGCTAATATGTATTGGTATCGAGATGCCGACATTTTCTGATACTATAACAATATCGTGATATGTTGTCGAAATAATGATGTATCATAATATATTAGCCATTGTCAACTTACGAGTTGTATTTTTTTTTTTTTCTGATATATATTGTTTGATACGTCTGATATCGATACAGTTACAACCGATATCGATACCAGTATTTCATCCATGAGCTGTGGCCATCGAGTCATCAACTCTTGCAGTATTTCCAGTTATACAAAAAAACAAAAACAAAAAGTAAATAGAAGAATACAAAGAGCTTTCTGTTCAGAATTCTCCTGTTTTCATTCCTTCATGCCAACAGTGGCAGTTGATTCAAATGATTTTCTGAGCCAAAGGGGGGGAAAAAAACCCCACCTAAGATTGGCTGCTTGGCAGCAATATTTCACCTTTATGATTGACTACACAACTCCATTTGCTCAGCTTTCTTCCACCACATTGATTTCCACCTTTAAAATAATCCCGAGCCCACCAAAATGGCTTGTTTCTTGGTCTCCCTATGATGTAAGCATTGTTGGGTTTTAAAAAAGATTTTGATAACACTCAAATCTGTCATGTATGTATGCAATTGCTACATAGTTACCCATCATAAACATGCATAAATGATATATTCAACACATAAGTGAGCATACCACAAGCCTAGGGTGGGTCATGTTCCATGCACACATGATTGCTATTAGGAATTTAGAAGATTAGCAATTGTAAAATAATAAAAAATCGTATAATAAAATATCAAATTTATGTAGAAAAATCCCCAAATGGGAAAACTATAGGAAAAGGAGGAGAGATTTAAAGGAAATTGTTACGACTAAGTTTCTGAAATCCTATTAAATCCTAAAACAAAATACCACATGTAAGCAAAATTGATAGGCCTAAAAAACTAGTTTATACCACTACTAACTTTCATTTAAAATTTAGATCAAAATCGCAGAATGAAATTTTTGGATCAGGTCTTCAAATAGGTTGATCAAACAAGACAAATTTATTATCACACTTAACAAATATGATATGACAACTACATGGTCATAATCTACATATCAATTTTAGAGCACTGATGTTAGGCATCACTACTACTGTCACTCCGAATTCTTAAAGCATGATCACTTTAACTTTTCCTTCCTATATAACAGCTCCTGAACTCAACCCTCCTTCCCTCCTCTTCCAAGATCAAGTTACTACTTCAGCATCCACTCTCCACACCACCATCACCACCACAACCACCATCACCATCTCACTCCAGCAGAAGTTTTCAACTCCAGCTATGCAGACTAATGAGATCACAGGACTTCATTATATAGTTCCTACAAGCACAAGTCCATACCCTTATTCTTCTGGCATGAATCACAACATATCCCCACATCAAATAAGCAGATATGCCCATCTCTTATCCAATCTCCACATTGCCCCACAAGTTCAAGATTTCAATCCACAACTATCATGTTTTAGCAGTAATTCGACCTCCGATGAAGCAGATGAGCAACAAATAAGTATCATCAATGAGAGAAAGCAGAGGAGAATGATATCTAATCGGGAATCTGCACGCAGATCGCGTATGCGCAAGCAGAGACACCTTGATGAACTTTGGTCACAGGTTGTTTGGCTCAGGAATGAAAACCATCAGCTTACAGATAAGCTGAACCATGTTGCTGAGTGCCATGATCGTGTCCTTCAAGAGAATGTTCAGCTCAAAGAACAATCTTCTAAACTTTGTCAGATGCTTACTGATTTGCAGCTCAATAGCACTTACTCTGCTTTGAGAGATCTGGAGGATGTCGCAAATGCAGCGTACCTTAGAGATGAATCATCGAACTAGTCAAACCCAAATTTGATGAATTCACTTCCTTTGAGGGGCAACTATCATTTTTCCTTTATCCTCTTCTTTGTGTTTTGACCTGTATCCTCTCTGGGGAAACTAGTGCAGTAACATGTCTTGAGCTTTCTGCAAGTTCATAGCAGTACATGAGGTGTTAAAGTGATCATAGGTTCTAAATCGAATACCATGATTTAAATGGAGGAGAATAAATGCAAAAAAGGATATGGATATTGCCATAAAACACTTCCCTAAAAGGTAAACAAAGAACAAAAAATAATAAAAAATAATAAAATTAGGAATATCTTGGACTCCGATGTTATCCTTAAACCATTGATCACAATAACAATCACCCAATCAAATATTTCTTTTTACATTTGGATTAATGGAAAGAGGAAAGATTTATACCAAACAGGAACTATGGAGTCCATTATTTGCCATAATTTGTCAGCGGTACCACCAAATTCATATATAATTTGGTTTTGTTTCATTGTCCTTCTCTCACTCTCTCTCTCTAAACCTTTGCTGCTTCTCTATTACCTAATGTAGACATCTAGAAGGGCGATGGGTACTTGTGAATGAACCCCAATTACAATAGAGGAATGGATAAAAATATCAATATAGGTATTGGTTGTGACCAGATTGACACTAGACATATCGGACAGTACGTATCGATATCGGATATATCAGAAATAAAATACTTTTGAAAATTATAAGATGAGAAGGTCGTATCGAAAAATATATCGTTATCATAAAAATATATTACAATAATATCACGGTATCGGAAAATATCCACATTGGACATAGGCATGAGTCCCAAATTGTACCAGAGTCTGAGAATGTAAGCTTATTTACAACTGTTTTGGTTGATCAACAATTCACCAGCAACACTCATCAAGTATGAAAGAGATTGAAATCATGCATTGGAGGAGAAAACTGGCATCAAAGGTTCTACAATTCACGAAAACAGACTGAAATTAAATATTATTTTTAGCAGATAATGTGAGTGGGTAATCACTAGACACTGATGCAGGCATGACCACATGAGGTGCCACTGATAAAATTAGGTTGGACAGGGAACAGGGATACTGACTGGTGGGCTATCTTTTGTTCATAATAAAATAACTTTCATAAGAAGGAAAAAACATTTGAAAAGCAAACAATTATATCCCTACAACTGCTCCAAGTTTTGATGAATACATGTTGACTAGGTTAAGCTATTATGATATGAATCATATTATCTGATTCCATGGAATTTTTTCTTAAATAAACCAAGAAAGTTCCTATTTTTAATTAATATTGGCATCATGCTCTAACATAATACTTGTTTGGCACATTATTCAAGTGGTATCATATTATCTTACATCAATATTTTATGTACCAGTCACTTTATGACAACTACACAAAACTGGAGTGTGTACAAGGCAGTAACAGAGGCATGACCAGAATTAATAATAAGACAGCATTAACTGAGATAAAACTCCACTTTAAATCAACAAGTTTTCATTTCTAGAAATCACAAATCCTTTCCTGTACCTTTGAGTGGAATTGGTTT
Organism: Nepenthes alata; assembly: GCA_028571085.2. Lineage (NCBI taxonomy): Eukaryota > Viridiplantae > Streptophyta > Magnoliopsida > Caryophyllales > Nepenthaceae > Nepenthes > Nepenthes alata. The sequence goes on along the minus strand of JAOVVI020004148.1, from coordinate 11,370 downwards.
TCTCATGGCTACTTATAGGTCTACGGTGTTAGGATGGGTCATCCCTTTGAGTCCCAAAACTATTGTATACACACATTCTTCGATTTATTCCCGGCTGCATGGAGCTTTATGAGAAGATCGGTCAAAGCATGCTTAAGCGAAGAGGTTCTTTAGCAAGTAGTAGCAATGGCACCTGAGAAACACATGATAGGCACTAGTGCACATTTGGGACAAAATGATCACGACTGATGAGTGCATGAAGTGTATACGTATGTGGATTCTAGTAATATTTGTGCCTAATGGTTCTCCAAAGGGTACATATGCATGGGATGCCAGGAGTGGTCATGCTTGATGCGCGTATGAAGGCGCACATGCATAGACCAAGAATTAGTGCCTGATAAATGCATCGCTGCTTATGCACTAACTATGATCTAAATGCTTTGCATTAGGGCATGAAGTACGAGATTTGAAGCACCATTTGGGTGCCGACTAGAGAGAGGAGGAGAACATTTTCGTCAATCGTTTGTGCTTTGAATCTTGTATCAATATTCACCATACTTGGGTACGTTATTCTAGTTGTTATTTATAATATTTTACTGGTGGTATTTGTCTCGTTTTCATCTCTTGTCATTTTTAGTTTGGTTTACCAATGTTGTGGTTAAGCCAAGGGATAATTATTATCACTATTTGATTATGTGTTATCATTTTGCCACCTTGCGGATTCAGCAAAGGGTTTGGTATTTCGATCTAGGTAGAAATTAGTTCTCAGCTTTGCGGTGACGAAGTTTGGCTTGACTGTCCCTAACACACAGATAGTGGTACACTATATCAGCTGTGTTTGCTTTAGCTAGATCCAAGTATGACCAGAACAGGCAGAAAGCTGCTTTATGCTACTCAGCATAGATGCATCACCCTCTGTATGAAAGTGCAAGTAGGCATATATCAAGGCTGAAAGTACATATGCAAAAGAATTCAGATATTCTGTCACATCATAACATTACGATGGAAGGGATTGTTAGCTGAAACATTATTCTCACACTTACACGGGATAATTGCAGTGGTTTTAGGAAAATGGCATTCCACAATTACTACACAAGTTGTCATTATGCATAGAAAGGGGAAGCAAATCATGGTTAGAAAGTGGAAACTCAGCAATAAAGAGCCATACTTAAGGTAAACATATATTCATTCTACCATCTCCAAATAATATTCAAGCAAAAAAAGTAATAAATTGTCCACTTGAAATGTGCACAATTTAACAAAGACAGAGGGCACCTATGTTTGAACACTTCAAATGATTGACTAAATTATGCTGGTGAGCAGATGGATATCAGCTTGATGCGGAATAGAGCATGAAAGATGTGTTCTTACCACTCAAAATCTTGTTATATGCCATATACAGTTGGGGACAAGTTTAGTTATTCACACCATATCTCTTGTTGCATACATGATTCTCAACGTGCACTAATAATTTGCAGAAAATGTTGACTTGCAAATGTCTGGCCGACTTCCCAAGATATAAACACCCAAAATAAACACATTATGACTTGTGAGCATAGAATGAAATAAAAGATCAGGCCTCGATACCATATATTTCTCGATACCACAAAAAAGTCACAATATATTATCAATTATTCAAAATAATGGCCAATATAAACGATATTGGCTGATATATGATAGGTTCTGATTTGAAAAAAAAATTATGGCTGGTATTTACAATACTGATACGTATTACTTAATATGGCCGATATCTCGCCACGACCGGGACTGATGTTGATACCGATATTTTTTGTTGATGCTTGTGAGATGATTTAATCAACAATTTATTTTCTAAAAGAAAATGTAAGCCATTAAACAACTACCAGGCAGAGTCCCATGCAAAAGGAAATAAATCTGGATTCAAGTGAATCGTGGTAAGGTAAACTGAGGTTACTGGTAAGCCTATTATGTTAATAACTGAAAAACTACTCTCAAGTAGTGATTAGTTGATAATCATGCTATTATATATTTATCCTTAACATTAGAACAGATAGCAGGTATGCGCATAGTTTCTTTGTGATCAGCATTAATGAGCATCATGAGAATGTTGGGTTTATTTGTTACTTTTTTATGATTCCCACACCTACTAACATGTCATCTAGTGGTATACTTACTATTGTGTGAGAATTCACTCGAGTAGTGGTATTTTTTGAAAGGCACATGCAGGGACTTTGATGGGTATGCCAGTATGGGCAAGATTTTAACGATTGATATACACCTGAAGGATGCATGTGCATGGGTTATAGTAGTAGTTATGCTTGATGTGCATATGAAGGGTAGATGTGAGTGGATGTTGTTTAGGGAAGTTTTATCTTTGGGATTTGAACGTCAATCTCTAGCGTTTGAATGCCAACCGCTAGACTCTTCTTTTAAGAGTAGTTTTGCTCCTTTTTTTTTTCTTTTTTGAAGAATGAGTGAATCTTCAGAGAGAGAGAGAGAGAGAGAGAGAGAACACTTGGGATAGTTGTCTTGTATGAGAGTATAAGTTTATTCAAACTCTGAACATTGAACTGAGACAGAAAAAGGAAGAAGAGTAAGAAGAGATTTTTTTGCCAATTCTTAGGCTTTTAATCATATTCATTTCTTTATTATCTTTTGTTCTTTAATTGTTCATAGCTCGATTTAACTAAATTTGTAGTAAATTTGATAGTGGTTTTGAAAGAGGTTAATTGTAACCAAATTCATATTTTATAGTGAAATTATTTTTTTCGTACTTTTTTCATTAGTTAAAAATGGTTTTCTATGTAAAATCATGTATTTCTTTCATTGTATGTTTTGTTTCTTGTGAATGTGCATATCATCTAGCCTCCTTACGGAATTCAAACAAAAAGGTTTGGTGGACCGTTCCCAATAGAGAAAACGCCTTTTTTAAACTTTTTGAATTTTTTCTCGAACTCTTTAAGAAAGCACATGCAAAAGCTAGGCTCCTTTTCTATGTCAAAAGTGAATCACAAGACTTAGGAAGGTAGCCTAGTAGCTAGGACATAGCCCCGACCCCAAAGCGAAGTATACATTTGAGCAATAAGGATAATATGCACAGTTTCTCCACTAAAAGAATACAAAGCAAATGAAAAGGCATAAATACATTATTCTAGGGAAGAATTTTCAACCAGTATAACATTTGATCGCGAGTATTATGAGTAATATTGTTGCGAGATTGTCATCCATCATACCATATTGTCAGGATCAACGGTATTGTCTGCTCTGGTTCGAATCCAGATTGTAGCACTGATCATGCCCAAAGGCATTTTTATTGACAGATATAGGAACCACAACTAACACAATCGAATCGTTAAGTATTTAGAAGAGATGAATGTTAAGGAAGAGTTAACATGAGGAATCCAACCTGAAGACAACTGTGAACTCGATGGCTTCTCTAGTCTGCTTGTCCTCTAATTTTGATGCACTTTTTGTTACATCAAACTCATCATGCTGAATTTAACTGGGTTTCCTGTACATGATATGAAAAATCCAGGATTAAAATGGAAGTCTCCTCTAGAAGAATCTAAGGGCAAATTACTGGAGAGAGTTGACAGTTTCTGCAGACTCTGTTTGGCATCCTGCAAGAAATGGCACACGATGTTTTCAAGTCCATTTAATGCACACACAGCGATCATCATGCTACTACATGCCCTTTCTTCTGCTTTCTTGGGAAAGATTAAGGTTTTCAACAAGAATGACATATTCCAACTTCTCATATGCAGTCTTCTGCACCTGACTTTGGACAAGTTCAAGAGTTTAAATCGAAACATCAAGCCCTCCACCTCACCTGCTCTCAGGTTTTACCTTTAAGGCCACGAAGATGTTGAAATTTCTTCATGCCCTGGGCTGCATTTTTTGATTTAACCAAGGCCTCACCTCTCTGGATGTCGTTGAACAAGATTCCTTCAGCATTCCATGCCTAAACGCTGTGTTTGGCATGCCAACACCACAAAAGCTGCTCCATCAGGAGAATTAAGTGAGGGATCAATAATCCTTTGGTTTGTCCATCTACATCAGATTTTGTACCTCCTTATTTGAACTCGTGAGGAGATAAATTGATAACATATAACAAATAATAACAATTATAAACAATATGACAATCAAATTTTTACGTGGAAAATTCCTTTTGAAAGGAGAGAAAAAACCAAGGGACTATAAGTTTGAAGAATGTCGACTAAGTAGTAAATTTTGGTTATAAAAGCCCCCATCAAATATAGGAACACAATATCTTGTAGAAATAAATCTGAGCAATAAAGAATACAAAATAAAAAAAAAAGAAATATGATCCCTAAAATGTTTTTCACAACAATGAAAATATACGCAAAATCGGTGGAGAATGGAATATAATTTGGAATTCAAACGGATGAGAAAATATTCCTATTTTTTCTTCTCTCTTTTTTTCCCCCTCACTGTGCTAGTGCTAATGCTAGATAACTCAAAACTGTAAAAGAACCCTAAAATCGTATCAAAATTTTATATCAGGAACAATGCACAAGCGCCCATCAGGCGCAAGCCAACTGTGCAGATGGTGCACGAGCGTCTCTCAGATGTTGAATATTCTAAATAAAATACACATGTATACCTCTTAAGTGCATATCAGGCTCCTCAATTGTGGACAAAATGTGCATGTGCTCCTCTCAAACGCTCATGTGCCTCTATGCTGACAGACTTTGCACATACGTAAGTTAGATGCCTGTCATGCACCACTCAATAATTTTTCCCAATTAGGCCCAAACTCGTCCATCATTATGCGAGTCACCGGATGATATACTAAATGAGTATGAGATTCATAGGGAGTAACCCACACCCTAACAATTTCCACAACCACCAACATATGCCCAAAGAAGACATTCCACTGTAAATTATTTCCCTCACATTATTGCTTTTTAAATATTTCACAAGCCAAAGAAGACTTTCCTTTTGTGCTTCCTGTTTGTTACGTCTGAGTCCGATTGCCGTACGCTGCTGACGTGTGATGACGTCAGGTGGACGGAATCAGGCACAACACAAAAGAGAGAGTGGATTATGGGCGAGTGAGCGTTAAGGGCGAGTGAGCGTTAAGGGCGAGTGGATGAGAGAAGAAGAGATGAAACACACAGATTTTTACGTGGAAAACCCTCTTTTGAAATAAGGGAAAAACCACGAGGCTCAGGGCCTGGTAAAGACTTTCATTATCGATGATTGCTGAGTACAAAGTGCAAAGTACAGGAAAATGTATTTCTTTCTTTCTCTTTGAGCTTTTTCCTTGATCTACTGGAATAGCTAGAGTCTCAAGAATTAGTCCCCTTCATTGAGCGTTGAAGCGGGTATTTATAAGGGGAACATAGCCGTTGGCTACTGATGCCTACTGGGAGGCTGGCCACCTACTTCCCTGACACGGTCATGCTGTGTCAGGCACGCTGGCGTGTATAGTAAGTTAGCAGCTAGCGCTGCTATTAGCCATACCGTGTCAGAAATGTCAGCATGTGATGTGAGTCTTGAGGTGACAAGGCGTGCTCTGGGGATCAGCACGTGTTACGGGATTTACGTGCTCCTTGGTAACTGTGAAGTAGCTGAGTTGGCATTCTCGGACGTTAGAGAAAGTCCTCGTCATTTACTGGCTTATTTTGGCGTTTGGCAGAGTCCGCGGCCTATCAATCTCTCGTCTGTTCTCGGATTGCATGAGAAAGTTTTCGGCCGTCAATTGTAATGTTGCTTTATTGGGAGGGCTCTTGGACTTCCTGCGGAATATCCTCGGGCTGTGCTTAGGCTTCTCGGGTCAAGAGCTCGTCACCTTTTTTTTTGGGTCCTCGGGCTGTGCTTAGGCTTCTCGGGTCAAGCGCTCGTACCTGGATGTTGCGTGATGTTTGTAGCGTCCTTTAACTTCTTGGGCCTCCTGGGTATCTGACCTTTGGGACATTTAGCCTGTGCTTTTTCTTTGGGCCATGCTCTTAGGTACCCTGGGTATTGGGACCCAACAATTATAAGTTTGATTATAATTTGGTTTCGAAAAGACAGCCCTTGGGGAGATAGCGCCATATGATAAGTTTGATTAGCTTAGTCAATTACTCTAGTTGTTATGTGAAAATATAATTAAATTCAAAAAGTTTTGGTAAATGTTAAAACCGTTTATATAGGATAGAAAGTGACCAACCGTTCAAGATTTATCTAATATGTTTCTTTAATAGACTTAAAGATCGGTTTTTTTTTGTTTTATTTAAAAGGTTGAATTTTATTTTATTTTTATCTGAATTGCTTGACAAAAAAATATCCAACGCTTTAAATGTAAAATATTAATTGCTATTATTTAAATAGTTATTTTTATTTATTTTTTTAAATATTGGACTTAATATGTTAGTGCTATAAAAAAATTAAAAATATAATAATCTTTAATTTTTTTATATTTTTAAATTTTGATAACTAAATTTTAATTCAATGACATTTTTCACACGCAGGATCTCCATTTCCTCATTGAATAATCTAGTTTATTATAGTTCATTTGAAAAAGTTGGGATCCTTAATTGATTTCAAAAAATAAATTATTGCATCTTATCAGCCAAATTAGCATACTCTCACAATAAACTGTGTGATATTCATAGAAGTAATCTCTTCAGTTAATAGGATTTTGAATTTTAATTTGTTTCGGATTCAATACATTACACTGCTGGGCTTGGTTAATCGTATAATGCTAAAATATAGACCAAAGCAATCAATCACTCGTAATGGAATAAATAAGACCCCCATATATTTACACATCCCCGGGTAATAAAAATGGGGAATGTCAATGCTCCAATGGACTAAAACAATATTCAAAATAGGAGTTTGCCTTGCCATTGTTACTCTTATCAATTAACAGGGACCATGCATCGGGTGACATAAATAGACTAATAAAATAATTAGCTTACATATCACCAATTGATTCCTTGACACACCCATCCAATGTCTAGTGAATATTTATCACCAATTTTGATCCACGTATAAATATTAATTATTGTTGGGCCCCACTGTAAGTGCCTAGAAAAGCACGGCTCAGAAATAAAGGCCCGAACCAGAAACCCAAAGTAGAAGCCAACAAACCAAGACCGAGAACTCTGAAAGCCCACCTGAGTCGTAGAATCGCCCGGGAGGTCAAAAAGAGGCTCTCGGACTTCCCTCGAAGACCCACCAGGCGCTGCCACCTCTCACGTGTCCACGAATTCCCAAAGAGCCCCGCTCAGGGACTAGGACTACCCCATGCTCGGACAAGGATGCCAGCTAAGCAACTGCGCCGATTCCCAAGGAACATGCAGCCACTGCCAGTCGCCGTCTCAACAGGGCACGCCTAGTCAAATCAAGACTGGCGCTCAGACACTGCACGCGCAGGCCTACCAGCGGCGCTTGCCGCGTGCTCTCCATCACGTCAGCAGCATTAAAGGGAGACAGCAGAGTAGTGGACCGGCTCCTCAGCCACCCGATGGGCGTCACGTGTTTCCGCCCCAACGGTTCATTCTCCCCTGTAAATACCCAGCGAGGCTCCCTTCAAAAGGGGGGCAACAAGAAAAAAGGAGAGAAAGAGAGACGAGACCAGAGGAGATCCATATCCAATCCGGACCTCCTAAACCTCTCGGCGGACTCTCATGCTCACTGAAATCCCCACCTCTGCGCAAGCTCTCATCGGTATCACCCTAAAAGAGATCTCCAACAATAGTGGCTAAGACGCCCAACATGCATAGCCCTATAAGGAAGAAACATAAAACAATAGACAATGAAGTGATTAACCCTCATAATTGTACTCTATAAAAACTTCAACCCGAATAGTGAAGCACTTTCTAGGCCCTAAGCCTCATGGTTTTTTCCTCCCCATTCAAGAGGAGGCTTTTCACGTAAAAGATCCGGTCTTAATCTCCCTCTCGCATCCAGCATCTTAAACATTTGTGTTGCCTGGAAACCACAGATCCGACTGGACTCCGCGGCTCCAGAATGCAACATTGGCACCGTCTGTGGGAACCTCTGACGAAAAGCTCGAAGCCTCCCACTCCCCTACAACAACAACGCCCCTAAAATGTTCAGCAGACAAGACAGCACCTCCACCCGGGAGGAGGAGCGTCATGACAGGCGCCCCCCGTCGGGTGGCAGGATGAGTGGCGATCTCGGTACTAACATGCGCAAGTTCGTACGAAAGGTAGACAACCTCAAAAGGGCCGTCCGCAACCTCCAAGAGAGGGTGGACGGACAGTCCAGAGGCGCGCGCGCTGAAAGCCCATGCCCGACGGCACCCCTGAGACAGCAGTCAGCCTGAGCCCCTGGCGAGTTGAGGGACTACCTCAACAGAAAGAAGGCCTTGAGCCAAGCCCCGATGAAGAAAGGGCTCAAGAGGCTCTGGAAGACTATCTTTGGACCCAAAACCGGTGAAACAAGTCAGCCGGGGAGACGAGAAGACCCCCTGTCCCCGAGGGCAGAGGAGGGAAAAGGAAGGGCAAGCGCCCAGCCGAAAACCCAAGGGTCGTTCGGGCAAAACGTCCCCGAGTGGTTGGTCCTTGGAGGAGAATGGCCCATCAGCCCGGTGGCCTTCACTGACTCCATCAGCAACGTCCTGAGGCAGATCAGGGACGAGGAGTTCCTAAGATGGCCCAAGGCGTTGAAGAACCCAGAGGGAGGTGACCAGTGGGAGTGCTGCCATTACCACTGCAGCCGCGGCCACGACACCGAGGACTGCATAAAGCTCCGGGCGAAGCTCGAACGACTGGCAGTGGAGGGCTACCTCGACTGTTTTCTGCCACGACCTGGGCCTGGCCCCAGAATAGCAGAACGCAGTCGGTCGTACCGCTCGAAGGGTAAGACCATAATGGATACCTAAGATGCCTGACTGGCACCTGGAAGGCTGCACGCCCAGGTCTTAAGAAGCCCTACGCTGGGCAAAGCCGATACTAGTGCAGGGGAGTTATGAGAGGGATCAAAACGGTCCCAGAGACCCCGCGGAGCAACGCGCCTGCACGCCTAGTTTCCATGACACCCTCGTGCTCCTTTGGCGGCATTGAATCTGGCTAAGCACCCCGAAGGGTCAGCCCAAGGGACGCGAAATAAGAACATGAAGGCCCAGGCGCACGGATTGATGTAACCGCGAGACGGGAAAAAGGCCTGAAGGCCGCCCAATGTTACAAGTGTACATCAATAGAAATCGTCCTTTCATTGTATCTATTTCAAAAATCTTCTCAGCTGCAAAGCAACTTAAAAACTCGGGCGCCAACCTGAGCGGCCCCAGTGGCCGAACCCCAGTGGTTAGGCAACAAAAACTCGGCTGCGACCGAGCGGTCCAAGAGGCCGGGCCCCAGACGTCATCACTCAAAAACTCGGGTACCAACCCGAGCGGCCCAGCGGCCGAACCCCAGTGGTGAGGCAACAAAAAACTCAGCTGCGATCAAGCGGTCCAAGAGGCCGGGCCCCAGAGGTCATCACTCAAAAACTCGGGCGCCAACCCGTGCGGCCCTAGCGGTCGGACCCCAGTGGTCAGGCAACAAAAACTCAACTGCGACCGAGAGGTCCAATAGGCCGGGCCCCAGAGGTCATCACTCAAAAACTCGGGCGCCAACCCGAGCGGCCCCAGCGGTCGGACCGCAGTGGTCAGGCAACAAAAAACTCGGCTGTGGTCGAGCGGTCCAAGAGGCCGGGCCCCAGAGATCATCACTCAAAAACTCGGGTGCCAACCCGAGTGGCCCCAGTGGCCGAACCCCAGTGGTCAGGCAACAAAAAACTCGGCTGTGACTGAGCAGTCCAAGAGGCCGGGGCCCAGAGGTCATCACTCAAAAACTCGGGCACCAACCCGAGCGGCTCCAGCGATCGGACCCCAGTGGTCAGGCAATAAAAACTCGGCTATAACCGAGCGGTCTGAGAGGCCGGGCCCCAGAGGTCATCACTCAAGCAAAGCCGCAGGGTTAAAAGCTGGAGATCCCTAAAAGGATCGCGTGTCCAAATCCGAAAGGTTAAAGGGTCGAGCACCTGAAAAAGGACACGCCCATGCAAACATGACAAAGAAAGGCGTCCAAAGCTCTGATGCGAAAAAGGACAAAAGTCTTATTCATAAAAATGAATTTCTGTACAGGTGTGACAAAACAAGAAAGCAACATATCATGGGAGCGTCCCTCAGCTCCCCCCTCGACCCTCTGGGGCTCCTGAAGATTCCGCCTGGTCCACCAGAGCTGCCTCATCGGGCGCAAAAGGTCTACCGACAGGCCTTGCCCAAGGAGGCCCAGGGAAAGGCCTTTCAGCAACGCCGTTTAAGTCTTTTGCACTCAAGGCGCTGCCGTTCCTAGGATCGAGGATGGCTACAGGAAATTGCGGACGGATCAGTCGTGCCACCCGGCGGCACATGTGAATGCCGTCCCAGAACTTGCCCTCCAACACTGGAGCCATCTTAGCAATCTGCACAGACGTCCTCAACCTTTCCTCCTGGCGGAGGATCCAATCCTGAAGGAGGCCCTACCGAAGCTGCAGAAGCTTGACAGCGTCCTCCAAAGAAGTAATCTTCTCCTTAGCTTCAACCAGTTCCGCTTCCTCTCGCTGCGCGGCCTCATGGGCAGCCCTCGAAGACCCCATTTCCAGGCGGGATTGGGCGATCACTCCCACCAGTCCGCTGAGGCCCCTGATCAGGCCCTAGAGCTGCAGCAAAAAGGCTCGTCAAAATACGAACAAAGGGGAACAAGGCGGGAAAGGAGACAGGCGGGTTACCTTAGAAACGAGAGGATAGTCCCCTATGCCACACTCCCCATGGATCTCGGACTCCTGAGGACCACTCCTAAGCCCCGCAGGTGCCGCTTCAGATGCGGACTTGGCGGCTACAAAAGGTACTTGAAGGCCTGTCTCAAAGTCAAGATCCCCAAAAAACTCAGGAGACCGCTCGACTTGGTCCACAATAGGACCATCGGAAGGATCAGCGGGCATGAGCTCGTCAACGCTCAAGTCCTTGCCAACCTCTGCCATTCCACGGACCATCAAAGCCGCCACTCCCCTCTCAGCATCCACCGCGGGGTTCCCGCCTCCTATGTCCTTAGAAGGGTGATCAATCATGTCCGAGACGTCACTAGGGAGATGAATGGGAACTTCGGGGACAAAATCATCGCAGGGGGTTGGTCGTCCGAAAGCCCCGCGGTCTGGACAGACACTTCCACAGACTCGGCGAGAGGATTAGCAGTGGAAACAAATACGAGACCTACAAATCCTGAGGACCCCAGAAGAGGGGCTCCAATCCTTGGCCTCTTGATCAAAGGAACGTCATCATCATCGTCGTCCCAAAGGAGCTGGACATCCGGTAGTTTTACTATCTGAACAAGGTCTCTTGAAGACTTCACAAGATGAGGAGTGGAAGTGAAGGCGAGACCTCCAGACCCCGAGGACTCGGGCATAGAACCAGTCTCC